>QDHC01000737.1:515850-540115 GCA_013186455.1 Papilio dardanus tibullus | reverse complement strand
ATTATTGTTGCTATTGCTACGAACGCCTTTTTCAATCCCTTATTATAATAACGAACTTTCATTGCGCTTTTATTTACATTTTTTAATTGTCTCTTAATTATATTAGTATTTTTTAATTAACTAGCTGTCGCACTCGACTCGGTCTGCGCGGAACTAAAGATAGTAAATCTATGTTTCCTCCCAGACTGTGTTCTACGTCTACACCAAACAACAAGATTCGTTAAGCCATTTCGGTGATCCTAACTAACAAACTTCCATCATAACTGCCGCATCGATATTCCTTGGACATATACAGATGGACCTGGATAAACGACAGTCCAAGGGACCGTAATATTTGTCTCGCCTATAGACGTTTCTCTCTAATCCGAGTTTCTCGCTTATGGAAATCGTTCCTCGGGACCGTACAGTGACTCGCTTATAGAGGCTTCTAATCTAGCTCTTGCTTACAATGTAGCTGTATTTTTGTATGTTTTCTTTCCTTGTGTCAGAGATACAGTCTGGATCGTTGGCGTTTTGAGTTAAT
Source organism: Papilio dardanus tibullus (assembly GCA_013186455.1). Classification (NCBI taxonomy): domain Eukaryota; kingdom Metazoa; phylum Arthropoda; class Insecta; order Lepidoptera; family Papilionidae; genus Papilio; species Papilio dardanus. The sequence goes on along the minus strand of QDHC01000737.1, from coordinate 539,592 downwards.
TAGTTACTATGTAGTTTATTTCGTGTTTGCAGGTGGTATTCCGTGTGATATTTTTACCGTCAACTGTCAACGAATATATTAACATAATGGTTACTACATTGTAACTTAATTACTTCTAATAACTGGAAGGTCGCGACGTGTTATATTATGCATAGAATTTATACATTTTTTTTGCTTAAACATCTGAATAGTCCTTGGAATATCGTATTAAAAGAAATGGACAACTTAAGATGGATGTTCGAATGCCTATCTCCATAAAGGGTAAAACGGATCTCGATGAAATTTTGCACAGTTTTAGAACAGTTTGGAAGAATACAACTTATTAATTTTTATTTTAATTCTGCGTTGTCGGAGACGTGGGCGGCAGCTAGTGTGAAATCTTCAAGCGTCAATACTCTGATACAATTATCAAGCGTCTCACCCTGGCTTTGGTCAAATTAAATATAGACAAGTAACTTCGAGAGGAAATTGATAAATATTTTTAAACACTACTCAGGCCGGTAACGCATTTGCGGTTCGTCGAGTGTTGCAAATGTCTATGGGCGTCGAGGATCACCTCGATGATCCTGCCGCTTACCCCTTCTCTTGTAAAAAAAGAAGTAGTTTCTATGCAAAGTAAAGATTTTGAAAATATCAATAGGAGTATTACTTAGGTAATTAAGTGAATCATGCCCGTTTTCATCAACCAACCCGTAAAGTAGTATTAGATAGGTGCCTTTTTACTTAAGAGTCTACCTAAATCTAACGGATTCCTTGCAGTCTAAGGTGACACTTAACTGTTGGTGACAACAAAAGTAGTGTTAGGTGACATTTAAAGTGCGTTAAGGTTATCTAAAATTTTAGGGATTGTTGGTGAAAACGGCCATCAGTTTTTCTTTCTTCTTGTACGATGTTTTTGAAGTGTTATAATTCGTGACGCACATCGTGTACTCGGCCGTTATAACGCTTTAATAAGCGAAACCATAAATCCACCCACTAATTGGTCCGATTAGAAATTTTAATTATTTTATTGATTTCTTTTGTAATATTATCGGGGCTATTTATTGCCGGCCGATTCGTTTCATAATAGCCTGTTGGAATTGATTGTTAACATGTACATGATTTCACCAATTATAAATTTGTTTCGATTAGTGTTAAACACTTTTAATGTCTTTTCCATTTAATAACGTTCCTATGAAAGCAAAGAAAGTTTTCATTTTTAATTATATTCTATCTTCATTAATGTACTTTAATAGTTTCAAATTTGATTTGAAATTCATAACTTTAAACAAAGGAATATAGGCACCTCTTTTTAACCGACTTACAAAAAGTCGTCAATTCTTTGTGTGTTTGTGTTTTTTTTTTGTTAGCTAATATCTCGGCTCGTGGTGATCTGTTTTTCAAAATTCTTTTATCATCGAAAAGGTAGTGCATGTCATTTGGGCCATATTTCAAAATGAAAAAGGATTCAGTAGTTTTTGATTATTTTTCTCCATGTTTTCCAAATAAAAAAATCACAATCTATGCAAAAAATCAAGAAATTCGTCGTGTTATTCCTTTTTAAATTGGAAACTAGATATAGAAAATTTGTTTTGGAAACATTGTTTCTAATTAAGGCACATAACACGGCAAAATTAAGGCCTCAAAACACAGGCCTGTCGACAATATGTGACAAGGCGTGTGTCCTTTGTCAGACAAGGCGTGTATATCGTAATTTTGTTGCCTACCGTCTCAGCGACGAGATCTGAGAATTTGAATTTTCAGAATTTGCCTTACGGATACGATCTCACGGGCTTGTGCATTTTGGAATTTACCTTAGAGCCTTTGATTGAATCGGAAGCAAATTTAGTAGAGGCCGGTGAGGGTCGAGCGAGGGGAGGTGCATTGTGGGAGTAGCGTGTGCTTTGTACGAACATCTTATTCAATCCGTTAAGTCTATTTGGTAAACAATGGCAAACTGTATTTTTTTCACCGACTTCCAAATAAGGAGGACATTTTGAAGTCGTTGTCAGCAAAGTTAGACCCAGAACTTAAAAGTAATTAGTTCTATGGTAAATTGCGATTTAAATTGATAGTATGAGTCATGCATCTGAATATTGCGACTGACACCGAATTCAAAGTAACAATTGTTATTTTACATTATAGACATAATGGTTACAAGAAATAAGAGACTTATCTGCTTCTTTAAGTTAACCACAAAATCTAAATTATTTTGTTACGTCTTAGTGCATTTTCTTGGAGGATTTTTTTTGAAGTTGTTTTTTTGTAGTCTTAATTCGGAATGTGATAGATTGGTTTTAGTTCTCTTTCTCCTACGCTTCGGTACATCTTCTCTCTCTTTCATGTAACGAAATATCCTTTAATATCGATAGTGTTTTAAACTTTTAAACTTGATAAGACCCAGATTTGGTTTCAGTAACGTGAAGAGGATTAACTCCTTGTTGTTTCCGTGAGGTTAATTAAATACTATAATACAAAGAACAAGTGTTTCAGCTCGTAGGTACAATAATAGCAGTTACCTTCAGACAATATCAATCACATATACTTACTGTCGCAATTTAATGATCACAAACTAATGTAATGACTCTGATGGCCTTTACAAACAACCATTATACGTTGATCCGGCTGTCAGGCGATTATTGACTATATCATTATGGGTTAAAAGTTTTGGCAAATGTCCATTAAAGTGGTCGTATGAGATCATAGCTGGCACTCTTGATTTATTCCTTTCAACAGCTTGACCCACATTCGCGCGTTGCCTTTAATTGTTAATAAGTATAATTAAAATGCGTGATAAACAAACTCTGTATGTTACCAAAGAGATGTTTTATGTATTTTTTTAGCAAAAATCGATTTCTTTTAACGTTTAAATTGAACATGAAATAATTTGTCTTAATCTTAAAACTTACGTTATGAACACTAAAGAGATGTTTCCTGCCAATGCTATTCGTATGTAGAGATTTCTTTTTTCAGGAGTCTTTTAGCTCTGGTTTCTCTAGTTAAGGCTGAGTTGAATAGTCCCTTAGTGACTAAACTAATTTGAGTGTAGAATAGTTAGTGTACTTGTAGATTTTCTAAGGTCTTATAATTATTCCTTGATAATGTTATTCAATTTATTACTAATTCAATTAAATATTAAATGTAAAGTTCATGTTATGATAAATGAAACTTATATTTATAATTGCATCTTGCTACACGATTTTGAATCGATTAATCTTATTAGCTGTTGCTCGCGACTTCGTCTGCGTGGTATCAAAAAATATACTATGGAATCGTTTTTATTATCAATGTCTATACTAATATTATAAAGAGGAAAACTTTGTTTTTTTGTTGTATTTTTATATTTTTGTATGTATTGAAATAACTCAAGGACTACTGGGCCGATCTTAAAAAATCTTTCACTATTAGAAAGCTACATTATCCCCGAGTAAAATAGACTATATACAACGCGGACGAAGTCAGGAACAATAGCTAGTATTAAATAAAATAAATAAATATTAGATGAAAAATGAATCACTCTGTAGGTCGCAAATAATCGTCTATTATACAGCGTGTAGCGATTTATTGAAATGATATCATCATCTTTATACTACAGATGACGTTTTTATTAAACACATTAAAGTCCATTCTCCATACATCCAACCATTGTCATAATTACAATGTACTAAACTACTTTATACAAACTAATATTTTGCTTTTGTGTTATTTTTTGTCTGTCATTTAAACGTGACCTTTGATATATTTAAATATATACAAAATTGTTTATTATAGTTTTGTAATTAATTCATAAATAACATATAATTAAGTATAATAAAATAATAAAAATTATAATTAGTAAAGCTATAAATAACTAGCTGTTGCTCGCGACTTCGTCCGCGTGATATTAAATAATAAAGCCTATATTACTCGGGGATAATGTAGCTGTCTAATGGTGAAAGAATTTTTGAAATCGGCCCAGTAGTTCTGGAGTTATTTCTATACAAACAAAAATACAAAAATACAAAGTTTCTCTCTTTATAATATTAAGTATAGATTATTTAATCGACCTGTTAATTAGAAATCCTCGTATTATTTATCGACGACCTTCGACTAATTATTAATTTGCCGGATTTGCTATACATTTTATTTGTTTTATTATTATTTCATTTAACCACGCCTGAGGGGTCACCTAAAGTACATGCGCTACAAAGCGATTCGATAGCGAACATCAGAAACATATAACTGACAATAACGTTCGATATCTCACACGTGACAACTTGAGTTCTCGAATGTCATTGTCAGTTTCATATATTTGGGGTTCCTCGAGTGTTGCAAATGTCCATAGGCGTCGAAGATCCTTCGTGATCCAGTCACTAGTTTGCTCCCTTCCCTTATATAAAAAAAATATTTTTTCTTTAAAAAAAAATTCAATACGCTGCTAGCAAACGTATTGAATTACACATAAATGAAAGTACACAATGGTAGCTATAGCTATAGTTATAGCTTGCTTATAAGCAATGAGGTTATATCGACTTGAGCGTCGCGCCGCATGCATTACCAGCTAATTACGTCTCGATTATGAACGCGCCGCGTCGCTGCATATTTCATAGCGCGCCGGTATTGTTCTGTGCTGTGTGCGACCGCCTTTATGTCGGCCCCTTGCACCCTTTTGAATATTGTACTTATAGATTTATGATAGAATAAAATCAATAATTTTTACTACGTTTTAGACTTTTTAATAAGGAAATTGATAAGAAATAAGATTTTTAATTATATCAGACTAACGACCGCATGTTAAACGCCACTTAAATTTAAACGACGCTTAAATTTAAACGATGCTTAAATTTGAGTGCTTGGTTGGCGTATACTGGATTGGAGTATAATCTAAGTGAAATAAAATCGCCGTAGAATTTGGAGTTTAAGCGTGGACTTAAGATCGCTCTTAAATATTTGAGTGGCATTTAAATATTCGGCTGTTAGTGTCTTAATGACGCGTACGTAGTCGCGGTCAACAACTAATGAAATATTGAAACACCCTGTATATCATACACACATTGACAATCTACAGCGATATATAACAAATATTGAAACACCCTGTATATCACACACACATTGACAAACCACAGCGATATATAACAAATATTGAAACACCCTGTATATCACACACACATTGACAAACTACAGCGATATATAACAAATATTGAAACACCCTGTATATCACACACACATTGACAAACTACAGCGATATAAAACAAAAATTTAAACATCCTGTATATCACACACGCATTGACAAACTACAATGATATATTACAAATATTAATATATAGGAAACTACGGCGACATATAACAAATATTGAAACATCCTGTATATCACACACACATTGACAAACTACAGCGATATATAACAAACATTAGTACGACTCTAATTATACATCATTATTACTAATTGTACAATACACCGACTAAGAAGTATGCGCGTCTATTAATGACAAAAGCAATTAGGGCGCACACACACTAGCGTACACTACGCTACAAAGATGCATTAGTGTACGCTTGTGTGCTTTTCGAACGAGGAAAAACGGAAAAATAAACGTATAAAAGTTATTTTTCAATGTCTACCAGTTCGATCGGTATAATGATAACAGTTTAATGTACTGTATTATATTTGAAAATAGTAAACCATTTTGATATTAGGAAACTATGGGTTGGTGGTTGTGTAAGGTTGGTCGGTTGGTTACAAACTATGAAACGAAAACCTAATAAATATTGCTAACCTGTTACGAATACACCATAGTATAAAACAAAGTCGCTTTCTCTGTCCCTATATGTATGCTTAAATCTTTAAAACTACGCAACGGATTTTGATGCGGTTTTAATAGATAGATTGAAGAGGAAGGTTTATATGTATAACAAGCGCCCCGACTTCGCACGGGTGCAATTATTATTAGCATGGCTGCTATATATAACGTTCACAGTTTTACTGTTGCTTATTTAGTATCAGCATTGCACCCATGAGAAGTTGGGTCCGGTCGCTAGTAATATAATGTTTACGTATAAACTTTGAGGGCACGGCAATGCCCCCGCCAAGTCAAGTAGTTGTCTACTCAAAGCTTCTTTAGTAAACCTACGATTTGATCTAAAAATGTATGGATTGCCCCATAAACAAACTTTTGCTAAATTACTTTAACGTTTTGATAAGTCCTCGGAACTTACGAGTAAAATGATTGTCGGGACCATAGAATGATTCTCGTCTATAGAGGTTTCTCGCTAATTTGAATGTATTATTCTATAGTTTTTATTTTCAAAAAAAGATCGATTAATCGAATTTTATACTAAGTCTTTGTTTTTAGTATCATAAGCTGTGACGTAACTAGTCCTTATTAGCCAAAATGCTTAATGGTGCTAAGCATCCGGCTACTCGCGTGCTGCACCTCTCCATTATCATATACAACACGTCAGTCTTCCAAACTTGTTTTATTTACTTCTACTATTTTTGAGTTAAATAACTATTCCATACTAATTATATAGAGAAAAAAAAGGTTTGTATGTATTGAAATGACTCAAAAACTATTGGACCGATTACAAAAGTTTATCTACCAAAGCTACATTTTCCCTAGTAACATAAGTAGGCTATATCTTTTGATGCCGCACGGACGAAGTTGCGAGCAACAGTTCGTAAGTAATATTTAGTCGAATTTAATTATTTATTATTTCTTAAAATTTATCTCAAATTAGAAAATGGTTCAAAGCTCAATTTTTGACTAACTGAACACATTTACAGTGGAAGTAAGTGATAGCTTTAGTTAGTATCTTTTTTTAAATATTGGCTTTTTATTTACAATTTTATAACAACATCTTATTAGATTTGATTTTAAAGCATGGAGTTCTCCAAGTTAAGTTTGTAGTTAAGTGTCATCTGATCTAAACGATGTAACTTCTCGTCTGACAATGGACACATGCCTTAATTCGGAGGTGGCAGTCGCCCGCTAGCGGCGTAATGACAATAACTCCCTATTAACGAAGGCTATCCGACCGCTGCAGATTACACCCAATGCTTCCAAACTCCCTTATAACAACCTGCTTTTATATTTAGTCGGGTAAGACCAGGAATGTATGAGGTATTAAGAAGATATCAACGTATAGCACTAAAGCTTTGTTCGGACTAGGACAGTATTTTAGTAAAAAACTTATCCGAACAGCGACATTTTAGTAGAGTAGATAAGTAAACCTAGTGGTCTCTTGTGTCGAAAGCCAAGACCCACCTTGGGTCGGCGCGCCAGCGGAGTAAGATAAGTAAATCCTTTGTTCGGTTGCTTATTACTACTCGACTAAAATACTATCCTAACGCGAACAAGGTTTAAGTGACTCGAATTAAAATCTGTTTTACGAAGTTGTTTTATTTAATATGTTGATTTTATAGTGTTTGTAGTTGATTAATAAAAATTATCAAGTAAAAAAACTATTAAAGACTTTATCTTGGGCATAATATGGTGGCTTGTTACGCCAATAAACACGTTTTAAATATTAAACAACTTTTAAGCTCACACGCAAAAGGTTTTAATAATATTAGGATTACTTCTGGGAGAAACCGTCAGACTTAAATTACTTAGTAATAATGGAAACAAGAAAAGAATAACAAACACAACAATAAACAACTCTAAAGTCTAACCGAATTTATAACAATATTAACCTAAATTGCTCACTTTTAATATTTTACGTTTACACGCCAGAATTATGTATTAAAAAACGGCGCATTTTAAAACGCTCCTTCGCACCGGCATTATGTAAAATCATTTGAATACCGAACGCACACACACGTGACGTACATCGTACACCGCATTAACACACACACAATATATAAAAAGCCTAATCAACGGAGTACGGATTTTTCGGTTCGCAATCAAGCGAACGAATTTCCACAGCCACGAGCGGCAATTGGAAAAATATAATTACCAACATAATCCTCGGCAAATTGGATTAAAAGTGAAAAAAAAAAGTTGAAAGTGTTTTAGGGTGCGTCATTATTTTTTGCCGGGGAAGGGATCACGGGCTAATTACGACAGATGGATCGCAATACAGTAATAACACTAATTAATCGATTGGCGCGATACTTTTTCTACCTACATTGCAGTACCGTCGTGTGCTACTACACTATGTTTAATAAAAACGTAGGCATGCAATTATGTGATAATAAAATGTTATACCATTGTAGTACTGCATTTAATAACGTGTTTATGTTGGATTCTTTGAGTTTCTTTTTAGCTTTTAAATGTTAACCGGTCATTCGAGTGGTTTATCTAAATATTTTATGTTTTTCGATTGTACGCATTCTCGGAATGAATTAAATAAGTAGTTTAATACGTATATAGTAAAATTAACTGGCAATAGTAATATTTTAAACAAGCTGTTTATTTATTTTTTTATTAAATTTTATGTTCCTTAGAATAACATCTGACATGTCCACAATATAAACAAACAACAATATAAATTATCGCTTAATTCCTAATAAAAACTAAATACATTAGATTGAAATGGGAAGTCAACATACTCGTATTTTAAAATATATGAAAATATTCTTAAATACATGAATAGGCAAATACAAAGATGAGAATAGGATTAGAAAGCGAACGTCAGTGGTTCAGGGGTTTTCTTGACTTATAAACTACAGGTCCTAAGTTCGAATCCCGCCATATACCAATGTGTTTTTCGATTTTCATATGTAGATATTTACCCGACGCTCTTAGGTGAAGGAAAACATCGTGATGCGACCTGCACATATCGGCGAAGAAGTTCAAATATATGTGTGAAGTCACGTAAAATACGCGCTAGTCGTGAAGTTACAGAAAATGGAGCCCATCATGGGTCGAAGTCGAACTACAATAGGGTTGGAAAATAATAGTTACTTGTTACGATTATAATATTACGCGAAAGTTACTATAGATCTTGGTATTTGGTATAGATGTAGAACAGTCTAGAAGGACACATAGGAATCTCACTGGTTTACTAACTGGTATTAAATAGCATAAAATAAAATAAATATTTGAAGCCAAGAGGACATTTCAAGTAAATTATACGTACGGTTAACAAAAAAATGACATGTTATACATCTGTCCACGTAAATAAAATTTAATTTAATGTCTTAAAGGATAGGTTTTTATTCCATTAGCAAAAATATAAATATTGACGTATAAGGTATGTAAAGCAATACAATTGACTGTTTTAATGTTACAAAGTAACGTAAACATGACAAAATAGGGAATTACATTTACCATTAATGTCATATCATGTCATATCCAAGTATTTTTATTCGATGGATGGTAATTAGATGGTTTTGTAGTATTTTTTCTAGCAGCGGAGCGACCGTTGACTATAGACATCTGCAATTGCAGATGCTTCGCTTTACTTTTTATCGACTGCGGATGGACACGAAAAGATGTTATAGGTGCCTTCCTCGGTCGAATCCACTTCTCGTTCTATTAACATCCTTAGAAAAGGTTGGGAAGGGAAAATGGACTACGTAGGTTCCACCCATCATATTAAATGCGGGATTGTTTTTACGCCTGTTTTGTATTGTGGTGGTATTTGACAGTCGAGCCCGACAATTCGAAATGTTATTGCGTGCTCTACGAAATATGTATTGTAACGACATTTTATCTAAGTTAAGAAGTAATGTTTTAAAGGAAACGGAACATAACATTAAATAGTTAGTAGTACTGGGAAATGTTGGATGATATTGCTAATTTTAATGAATAACAGCATTTTTGTAATTTGTTATTTCCACATGTTGTTTATCAAGTTTACTGAGAATTTAGTTAAAGATGTTTTGGCGTTAATAGTACCAGAAAGTAATTATTTCTTTGGTTCACTGTTAGTTTGCAAAAAGAATAGAGTCACGTTAACTATTGATACTCGTACAATTAGTATTTGAAGCTATCAGCATCAACACCAGCTCTCTATATGTCCCCACTGAGGGGTTTGGAGGCTACAAGGGGTGACTAGGCCATAATCAACCACGCTGACCCAGTGCGGATTGGTCGACTTCACATTAAAGTATAACTGTATGTTTGTTCCGTACCGAATGCAGTCACTATTTGAGTATTTTTCTCACTTTTCTTACGCTCGTCACCCGCGAAGTGAATAGGCTGTGAAATTATTGCTTCTAAACTATGAAGTGAAACGCAACAGCAAGTATGAGGGGTGAACGAATAGAGCCACTTAATTTCACCCTTCTACCCTTCATTATAATCACCACACACACATAGACATTATCGATCCCCGCTTACTATCCGTACACGTTGCGTTTATACGACTGATTAGTGTATTTAATTTGAAAATGCTAAGTAGTAGCGTCGTATCTGTGTCGTTTGTATGTGTGCGTGAGGGGGCTAACCCTTTGCTTTGGTATCGCGCGACCTGCGAACGATTGCGCTCGTAATTTTTCGATTCATGATTATATCCTGTTCTTGGGATTTACCGAAACGATTGTGACAACAATGAAAGTACGCCATGTTAAATGGAACGGATTTTGTTAAATGTATCAGTTAGGTTATAATTTGACGCGAAACGGTTTCGAAACGATCGAGCAGGTTACTTAACCTTTTACTTATCTAAAGTAATTACTAGATATATTTAAACATGTTAAAGTGTTTAATTTGTTGTTAACACAATCTTAATAGGAATCTGTAAGGATTAACCTGTATTTATCTATTAGTTGGTAATTTAATCGAATCAAAAGACATTACTTCTAGCTTTAAAAGATGAGCTTATCTTCTTTAAGAGTCTTGCCCAAAATCAAACTAACATTACAGTACCTACTACTAGTCTACTAATACTTATCAAATAAATAAATTGCAGCATACTATACGCATAAATAAACCCCATATCCGTAATCCCAACGTCATACAAAGCGGGTATCGAGTTATTGTGATCATCGGTGATCGGTAAAAGGCAAACTCATTGATATTACACAAACACGGGCACCGCATTACCGCGCCCCGCGTCCCGCGGCCACCCCGCGACGCCCCGCGCTGGCTTACGCAAAATTTCACCCATTTCAATCGCGGTAGTGCACAGGCAACAAGTTGCTGCCAACAAAACACAATCTGACAAAAGTTAATGCAGTTGCATACCAGTATGTACCAACATAATAAACGTCATTACTTTTATTATGTTGGCTTAACCTGTAGGTACTTAATGACCTCAAACAGCTTAATGTTTCAAAACAAAAATGTAATAATATTAAACTATGATCAACGACAAAAGTATTAAACGGATTTTAAAACTCTCTACGATAGAAAACTTTTTAAGAACATTACTCACTTTAAATTCTTAACCGAGCAAAGCTAAGGCTATTTGCTAGTATAGTCAATAATTCTACAATCATTATATCACCCTATATCATCAGTTACATAAAACATTACTAAACTTTCACTTCAAAGTATAGTAAATTCCCGTAGTAAAGGCCCAAATACATGGTAACAGTTTCTTGCATGTAGCATATATGTGTGGAAAAATTATCTATGAACTAAACATCACGTAACATTCTTGATCTGATATACAAGTTTTGATTTAAAACTAATGTACTAAATTTCGATTCAAAGCTGCTCAATTGTGGAACGATCTGCCCCGTAACATTCGTGAGTCCAAGTCCCTTCCTATCTTCAAATCACAGCTGCACAGCCATCTCCTGAGCAAAGTCACTTGCTGAGTTATTTATTCTCCTTATTGTATGTATGCATTATATAAGTATAGTATTTGTATGTATTAGTAACCGATTACAGATTATTCTTGAATTTTATTTATTTTTCGCTAACTTCTCCCACTATTTCTTATGTATTATATACCCTTATATATATTTTTACCCTCTCCTGTCCCACGGGTTGCCTGGGAGATATCGCTGACAGCGATAAGGCCGCCCATATGCGCATAGCATTGCTTTTGTGTAATTGTTTTATTGTATTTGTTTTTAGCATTAAGAATTAATAAATAAATAAATAAATAAATAAATAAATTTAATACTCGCATAACATTTCTAAAAATATATCCGCGTGTAAACAGTTCTCTACAATTTTTTAATATCGAATATTGCGTGCGAAGTATTCCTTTCTATTTTCTACCAAGCGATTCGATAGCGAACATCAAAAATTTACGGAACTGACAATGACGTTCGATATCTCACACGTGACAAGGATATGACTTATCGAATATCATTGTGATTCATACATTTTTGTCGATTCCATCAGCGATATCGCTAATCTAAAAATACTTTGGGTGACCCCACTGGTACGTACAAAACACTGGTACCATGAAAGCCCTTAATTCTCACAAGGTAACAAGTAACAATTAATTCCTAAGTGTAAAACTCTCGGAGCGACATTAGCAATTCGCAACAACACTTACACAGGAGTAATGACTCGTCTGTCCATATAATCATAGAGCGGCCATTACTTTGTCTGTTAGGGTGACACACTTAACAATAGGATAATACTGAAAGGGTTAAATCGAAATTAAAAAAAAACAAATGTCAAAGTTGAGACTCCTAAGAATATCTACAAATGATATGTCAACGTTGAAAAGAGGTGGACTAAATGAAAAAAGAATTACAAAAATCGTCCATCGCGAGTTATGACCTTATCAAAATCAAACGGATTGAAGACATATCCTTTTGTGTAGGTTAAAAACTGTTCAATTCTTTAGGCTAACGGTCACAATGTATAATAACAGAAAATCTTTATACTCTTGAAAGAAAAACATTTAAAAAAATGAATCTCTACTTTTAACATAATCTATTAAATATGTTTAAAAAATAAGTTTTATACTTCAAATTATTAAAAAAATACATACACGTAAAATTTTAATCAACTACCATCATTATTCATGCCCACCTCTTCGCAAATTGATTTAATATAAAAAAACACTTGACAGTTATTTTTTAAATCGTAAAACATTGTTAACTTTTATGTTACAATACAGGTCGGAGTCATGGTCACCTTACAAGAGGGGAGGGACTCGACGACATTAATTTCGTGAAATGAAGCTAATTTACATTTAAATAAGGACTCGCCTTAGCCAGGATAAGTTGTGAAACTAGCGGCCGGGGGCGCTCTCTTCGCCCAAAGCTACGCGCTATTTCATTACTATAATTCAATTCCAACGCTATATTTTCTCTTACAAAGATAATAATAGACTGACACATAATTAATTTCGCAAGAGTTTTTGTTGTTACGATCTTCTATTGTTTTTTAATTTGTAATGTTATGTCAGTGTCGATGAAGTAATAATATTCTTAGCCTGGTTTAGAATTGAAAAGTATAATTTCACTACTTTCTATTTCTGCCCTTTGAATGCATGTGTTAAAATAACGTCATTACAGAATTCCTTTTGCTACGTCCCTAGAATATGGTTTGTTCTTTCGTTTGTAGGCGTTATACTTTCGACAATTCTAAAAAAACTCTTTCAAACACCAAAACAATGTGGTTACCCAAAGCACATTCGCTACGAAGCGATTCTATAGCGAAATTCAAAAATGTATGAAACTGACATTGACGTTCGATATTTCATATGTGTCATATAACTTATCGAATGTCAATCTCATACAATTTTGTCGATCCCATCACACTTTTGGTCACCACCAAAGTATGTTTCGTATTTATTAATCATTTTATCTTTTCGATGATATTGAATATCAAAATAAAAGTTGTCGAAAATTAAACATCGTTAAGAGATATCTTGAGATATAATCGAGTGATTTCAGTTAAGAGGTCGGTAATTATAAATAAGCGATTTACGTTCGGCAATCGGCGGGGCCGAGACGCTTCGAACTTTTAACAACTGCTGATTCAATCGGACCGCGCAGAGGATCATCAATAACAAAATTAAAAATTCCCCAATTTGAATTTTAATTGCGCGCGATTATAATCTAAAGGCTCGCGGATGTCGGGAGCTCTCGCTCCATTCTTACGAGAATCTCCTAAATAATTCATTCAGCGAACTTGCTCGAACTAGTTTAGTCCGGCTCGAACCGGCCTCGGCTGGGGAGTGTAACTTTAATCCTTATAAATTTCCTTTTTACACAAAGCAATATAACTAATTAGCATAATTTCGTTGAGTAAATGAAATATGGTAATGAGGGGTGGTTGTAACCCCTTCTTGAGGGGGAGACATCAGCGGGGCGGGGGGGCGGACGGGGAGAAGTGCCTCAGTCGCATCCTCATTGATACTTGTCACCGTTCGATCTAGTGATGTTCACAATTAAATTATCAGACGCTCCGAGAGCCATTTTGTTTTGATTTAACCTTTGAGTTTGAAGTCTTGTTGTTTCTACAAGATATTTGTAATACTATAAAGTTACAATTGTGAATGTTGAAACCACTCTTGTTGCATGAACAAAACGGTTGGTCGAATCAAGCATTTGCAATAAAATAATTAAGGTCCATCAAAATATCTAGAAGCCAAACACGTGTTCGGTAAACGTGCACAATAAATTGTGAAAAACCTCACTCAATAGAGCCCCAATTAAAATCCAAGTGCTAATAAAATTGGAAAGGAATCGAACCGGCGAACGTTCCACTTCGTGAAATGCCTCCGCGATAAAAGGTCTTCGAAAACACAATACCGCGTTCCTACCCTCCGTGTTAGACTGAGAGGGTTATATACAAGATGTGATTAGTGTGAAAGGAACGGCGACCAATTGGAATTAATTAATTATAATTAAGTTTTAAGTTGACGCGCCGGTTAGGAGTAAGCGTAGACTTTTGCGAAGCGCTAGTGTGCGGGCGTAGTGGCTCGCGTCCGTGTGCGTGTTGGTATCGATTCTCAACTATAGTTAGAGATAATGAGATGGGTAGGGTGGATTGTAATAAGTTTTTGAGGTCGTAGTTTGGACTGGCCGACCCGGGCAACACCGTTAATATTGTAAACGCGATGTTATTATATTGCAGACGTATCAAACGCTATTATGTACGCTTTTATGCGAACACATCTTGATAGTTAAGTATATTTTTTACAATTACTATTGCGTTTTGTAATTTTTATGTACAAATTAAATTAGTATAGAAGAAAACTGGCACTTAAAATAAGCTGGTAGATATTTTTTTGTTATCAATGGCCGTTCAAACGCCTTAAAATAAAAACCACTATTTACAACTTCACTACATTCCGCGCTGTCGCAAGACTTATCCAAATATGTTTAAGGTTATCATAATTAATTTTAAACACACCTAAAGTATTAAATATTAATATAAAATCAACAATCGAATCGGCGACCAATTTAATTTAAATGAGCAACCGCTGAGGCATTGCCGAGCAATTACCAACACGGCTATAATGTTTGTGTAATTACAAACATTCGTGTTGGCTAGGTCCGTCTAAGCCGAGCCGATTGATGATTCACGATTTCACCACCAATGAATATGAACTTTTACATTTTTTACAAAAGTAGCGTAAAACTCTTTAACTATTAACCTTTAAAAAGTTTATATAAATTCTATACTAATATTATAAAGAGAGAAACTTTGTATTTTTGTATGTATTGAAATAACCCAAGAACTATTGGGCATATTTAAATAATTCTTTCACTATTAGAAAGCTACTAACTAGGAAGTGAAAATTAATTTTCAGTACAATTATAGTTTTAGAATCGATTCAGTAAGGGCTCCTTACAACGGCCAGTCGCTAAGCCATCTCTATAATCTGTACAAACAAATAATCTATTACATGATAGGAAATTGCATAACGTTAAACTAGGTGTTTCCATGAGCGTCGAGTAACGTGCTATAGGCGCCGTATTCAATTAAACTCAAACGTACTTCGAATTAATTTCATTTTATGCATTTTATCTTTAATTATTACGTAAAACCACAAAGTTAGACAGATTACTTTTATTCAAAAAGTTATGGCGCCGTAGGTGATTAATTATTTAAAAAATATTTAGTAAATTGCAATTTTAATTTATTTTAATGTCCACACATATAAAGCATTGAAACTATAGAAGAATAAATCCTTCTTACACTAATAACATAATTATATCGAGTAAAAAGAAAAAGGTTTACAACTGGCCAGTTACACTTACAACAAATAAAGAAAAAAAAATGACTGGCAATTAACACATTTAAAAGCAATAAGAATATGTCAAGAAAAAAAATATGCAACTGGCCAGTTACATTATAAATTATAAAAAAAAACAAATGCATTCGTAGATTGCATTTAAAATGCCTTATCCTCGTTTTCCTTGTTCAACACCTGCCAGTCTGTAGTTGCAGACGACAAAGATCGGCATACGTGGGGGCACGAATTAGGAGCGGCCGACCTCCTCTATAACAACAGGGGGCCCCCCCGGGGGCACGCTATCGATTTTGGATGAGAAACTGGACTAGAGACATGCAAGGCTTAATATCAATTCCAGATAACCTTTTGCGTTAAACATTATACGTCTTCGATTTTGGTTTACAATTCGAATCACTTAAAAACATAAAAACATTTTATAAATACAAAATTAACATGTTTCAGCATTGCTAGATAAGTGTTAAAACCTCTTTACTGCAAAACAAATCAAATACAGTAAATAAGTACATAAAAAAGATATAAACTCATTTCTAAAACCATAATCCGTTATACAACCCCTAAAGGGTGGGAATGCGAAAACAGGAAAACACCAAGCATGAGAATTCGCACCAAAATAAAGAAAATTGCGTTCCAAGTGGCGCCACAGGCGTCTAACATTCGCGCCGAAAGTAAATTAAAAAATAAAAAAGAATCTCGCTCGAAAAGTGTGGAGAGGGAATGCAAAAGGAAGGGTCCGGAGAGTGAAACGGGGATATCAAGCCGTCTCTGATTAAATATAATTTCAAATAACGTAGATTTAAATATAAAAAAATATGAACTGCTGCCGTTAGTGTCCTGGGATACCATCATTGAAGATTTATCTTACTAAGGAAGCCTCTCTGAGACCTAGTAAAGAACAAAGACTATAGAAAAATAATAAAGACTCTTAGCTCAAAGTAAACAATAATTAAGGTCTAAATAAAGTATGGTTACAGATTTATTTATCAAAAGAGCGAGAGTAATAACAGTTGCAACTTGCAGCCCTGTGTCGCCTCCATCTTTTGACCTTTAACGCGGTTAACTATAACATTGGCTGCACAGTCTTGATGCTTTAGCCTTGCTTTATCCACATTTGTTGGATGACTTGGTTTTGATACAATTTAGTTTGTGACACAAGACTATTTGACTTTTTTCTTTGCCTAAGTCATTAGGGTTGACCACAATCTTTTTCTTAGTAAAAGCTATGAAGTCAGGGATGGACACAGACGTAAAATATGTAGTTTAAACTCTTACATCGTCAACGTTAGATTATAAACAATGTCAGTTCATAATGCGGCCCTAGTCTCTTCCTTATCCTTATACATAGTATAAAACAATAACGCTTTTTTTATGTTTGTCCCTATATATGCTTGAATCTTTTAAACTACGCAACGGATTTTGATGCGGTTTTTTAATAGATATAGTGATTCATAAGAAAGGTTTTCATGTATAATACATTCACAATATAGTAGAGTAACACTAATAATTTAAAAGTTTTTAATATGTAGACGTGAATTACATTTATAGCGCTTACATTGCAAACGCCGCAGTATTTAGTATCAGCATTATACCGATTTGCACCCGCGCGAAGCCGGGGCGGGTCGCTAGTCTATACTAATATTACAAAAAGGAAAAAAATGTTTTTGTATGTATTGTGATAACTCAACTACTGGGCAGATCCAAAAAAATCTGTCACCATTAGAAAGCTACATGATCCCCGAGTATCATAGGCTATATTTATTTAATTTCACGCGGAAGTTACGAACAACTAGTTGTGAATAAAGTATCAGTAAAGGAAAGAAATAAGTTGTCTTTCGTTAACAACAATGTTAAAAGAAGCGTGATGAACTTGGTAAACTGAGTTTAATCTGTCTCGATTAGACGGCGGTGGGCCCGGCTCGGAGAGCACATATTTGTTCGCACCCGACGTTTTTGTCGTCGAACCTTTTCTTAGGGTTGTCACAAATAGATTGCTTGTATTTACATACAATATGTCAATAAACAAGAGCTTGTTTTGTGTACTAGGCTTGTGTGTTCTTACTTAATACTACGTAGTTTAGTGTCGGTAATAAATACTGCACATTTTTGGTATTATTTTTCTCGTAGATTAGTTCTGTAAAGACACTATACATAGTCTATTTTCGTAAGAGAAAATTTTACAACTATATGCTATAAACAAGAAACAGATTTTGTCAATTGCAAATTGACATTTAACCAAGGTAGTTTAAAACCTGCCCCGTATACAGTTTTTGGTTACTTAAATTTGCAGGATCGGCATCGGCTAAAATAAAGTATCGGCTGGCGACCTAAACTCTAAACCCGCTGAACCCTTTTTAAAGGTGTTAGAAACAATAGAAAATCGATTAAACTGACTAAATATTAACTGCAATAAATCAATTTGAACATGATAAAAAGTTGCTGTAATAAATTTAAACTCTATAAGCAAAATATCAATTCAAATAAGGCAATGAAACAATAACAATCGCACTCGGAGTGCCACCGCTCGCTGCAACGAGTGCGGTAAATAAAACTCTCATAAAATCGAATTTATTCGCATTAAATGCACCTAAACACGCGGCAGCCCTAGCACAAGCAATGAAAAGTCGGTTAAGCTAATGTTATCGAGAAATAAAAATGTATAATAAAATACAAACACGCCGCGCGAGGAAACAATTTGCCGCGGGAGACTGGAAGATTTCGTGTCACGGATTGTAAGTTGATTTAAACTAAAAACAACTTTACACCGTTTAACACAAGCTTGAAAATGGAATGTAGAGTTTGTGTAGAAAATTCCTTCAATTTCTGCTGTATGAATTAAACGAATTGAGCTTTATTTTATTAGAGATAAGGTGTGTTTTACAATGGTGTTGCTTGTAGTAGGAATTCAGGAAGAAAAGAGAGTTTTCCGGCTCGTCGGGGCGTCGTGACATTTGTGTTAAGCGGGGCTGTGGGTTCGCGCCATTCATAAAGGCTATGGCGCGGCGGAGTCGGAGCCGGCTGGAAGCTCGCCCGACTGTCGGATGCGCGAGCTTTTCGTAGCGGTCGCCTTATTGTCGGCACTTTGCTAAGTTTGCACATTGTCAGGACGAATGAACGCATTATTGTGAGACAGTTCGCTTTGAGCGTTGTTGAACTGTTTGTTGTGACTCTTAAGATCAGTTATTGGTTTGTTTTTGTACTGTTCTATAATGTTGATGAGGAATTTATTATGATACAAATTTGTGCAATTTTCAGATGATAAATACTAGCTTTTCTCTGGAGAAACTACTTTTAAAAGGACGCTATTCCCGATGTATCTTGTTTAGTAACTTATTTCCAATCAACTTCATCAAAAATTAAATTACTGATCACATACAAAAACTTACCAAAGTAAATCAGTTCCATCTTCATGTTTAGCGAAAGAAATGAGACGCGTAGAAACACATGCGAACACGAGAAAGGGTAAAAGCGAAGAATACTAATGTAGAACACGTGTTATTTTTTTCTACGCTAACGTAAGGACGACGGCGCCACCTGTTGCGGGGTCACGTGACTTTTTTGCTCCAAGGACGCTCGCCTCCTTCGCTCATTCATGGCTCGGGCGCGCCCCCGTCTCCTTGGGGGGCGCAACGGATTTTTTGTTCCCCTACGCTGGAGCCGAGGGCTTTCACCTACGTGCGTTTTCGAGGTCACGGCGGGCTATTCCGAGGTTTTGTTGCTCCTCGCGCCACAACTTTGTTTAGGGGCTGGAAGCGACCTCTTGTGGCTTATTTGTTTCGAGTTCGTTGACATCACCTATGTAAGGGATGTCTCTTAGTTTGGTACAATGACACTTATTATTGGGTTATTGAGTTTATTAGACTTGGAAACAAAATGACAAAGATATGTTTAGATATTGTACGATTTTGTTCATACTTCTTAGACAAAATTGTACTGCAACTGATTTTATAGTAAAAATTGTTGTCAGTTTTGTTGTAAAACCTCAAACTAAGAATTCAATAATCGACTGTTTAAATTATGAAGTCGTTTAAGACTTTTAATTATGATAATTCGCGATGCATTTAAATATGTGAATAAATTGATCAGTTTATGCATGCTGTCGTCTTTTTTACAAAGACACCTTTTTAATTAAACGAAATGAAGAATTAGCATAAAAAAATTAATAGATTGCATCTCGAGTAAGATAAAAACAATTGCAGTAACGAAGTGGTTTGTGAAGGATGTAAAGAAGTCAGTATTTTGTTTTGTAAGATTTCGATCATAGTACAGTTTTGGGGTCAATAAACTTTCACAGTTTATGTGATTGTGGTGTATCTGTGGACGATCAAAAATAGGATCTTTTGAACGTACTTTGTAACAATGTGACATTTAAAATTAATATAGGTACAGTTGATCACAATCGTAGGTCGCAAACGTTCTTTCGCACTTGTTCTCTCGACAGTACCTTCACTATTATTGGACTTAACCGGATTCTAATTAAACCCTGTCTCTGATAGTGCACCGTGGAGCTGTAGACTGCGTAATTTACATTAATCCAATAATTGCATGGAGGTTTCCTAGTTAGAAATTCAAATGAGGTGATGTACAGTAAGAGGAGGGGGTGTATTGTGGGAGGGAGGGGCACGGTCTTTAGGGAGAGTGCGAGACGCCGGCAAACGGCGGTTAACACGCCGCGATTATCCGATCTACATGCATGGTGTCTTTTAATTCACTTTTTTATTCCTATTCAGCTTTTCTCGGTTGGTTAAAAGTTGATTATGCCACATTTTACCTTGTTCAACGTAGATTTTCAATGCCAAAACACTAGTAAAAACGTATTGAAAAATAACGGATATAATACATCTTTAAACATAGAAACGCACGGTTAGTTTGTGACACGAGCTTTTGTAATTTTTCAGGTAAAAGATTTTTTTATATAAGAAAAGGGGGCAAACGAGCGGCTGGATAACCGAGGTTATCTTGGACGTCCATGGACATGAACACCTTAAGAATTACCTTTTTTATCATTTACTTAAACAAGCTTGCCAAGGTTATAAAAATGACGTCAAGAGACTCAAGTTGTTAAGTAGAGAACAATAGAGCGAGCTCTTATATCCTCTTTGATTAATTAAATTGTTATGATAATGAGGTCTGGGGATTTTTGCCTTGCGATAGTACCAGATACGTTGTTCTCCATAGAGGTTAAATCGTTTTAGCTACGACAATAATTGTTACGATTTTTTAGATCTTAATAGTGACAAAAAAGTATTCCGTGTTTAGAGTAATAAAAAAAAATTGTAAAATCGTTTATTGTTAACAACATTCACAATATTAATAATATAATGAAAATAAAATAGAAAAAAGTAAATATCCAAAAAATAGTATTTATTTTTATAAAAATTATGCCAAAAATTATAATAGAAATACACTTATAAATGATTTATATTTATCGTGATGCATATTAAATTATTTCAATTTAATAAGTGAACCATCAACACCGTATTAAAATGTATAGGGTAAGCGTAGTGATTGACCGGGTAACAGAAAGGCGAGGAGAAGTGGGGTCGGGAGACTCGACGCCTTAGTAATTTCCGAAATCGCTTGTCGACGATCAGAATACTGCGCCGGGCATAGACTCCTAGTCGTATAATTAGATCCCGATCTAAATCTAATTGCTTACTGCCGCGTTGACTTTATTTCTAGACGATCAATTCAATTTGATCATTTCTTGAGTCTTTAAAACTTACGCCTACAAAAGGTAAGGTAAGGTTCGACCCATGATGGGCTTCTTTTTCCCCAACTCCACGATTAGAGCGTGTTTTGTGTGAATACACATATCTTTGAATTTCTTCGCCGATATGTGCAGGTTGCATCACGATGTTTTCCTTCACCGTAAGAGTCGGGTAAATATGTACATATGAAAATCGAAAAAGACATTGGTACATGGCGGGATTCGAACTCGGGACCTGCAGTTTACAAGCCAAGAGCTAAACCCCTGAGTCACCGACGCTCTTACGCCTACAAATACCTATAAAATCATCAGGAGGTCACCCAAAGTACTTGCGCTACAAAGTGATTCGATAGTGAACATCAAAAATGTATGGAACTGACAATGGCGGTTGATATCTCAAACGTGACAAGCACTTGGCTTATAGAGTGTCATTGTCAGTTTGTCATTTTTGTCGATTCCATCAGCGATATCGCCAATCGAAAGATACTTTGGTTAACCCGCCAGAACTTGAAGAAAATTATACAGTTAAACCTTCATAAGCGAGAAACCTATATAAGCAAGAGTCATTCTATGACCCCGACGAGCTACCTCCATAAGCGAGAAACTCGGATTAGAGAGAAACCTCTACAAGCGAGACAAATATCACGCTCCCTTGGATCCGCTTATCAGATTCGACTGTAATTTTATACAAGATTTTTAAGCGTGTTTCGAATCTAACCCTTCTTAAGAATTAACTAAAATTGTAGTGTATAAACTACTACAATTAAGAAATAACAAATTATCAAACGTACGTAATTAAACGTAACTCAAATATTTGGCCGGTGCTTTTGACATTAGCAAATTTGACCGCAAAGCCAAAACTTTGCAGGCCTTGTGATGTGGACGCTCCAATCAGAAATATAATTATGTGTAGGCGGAGGCCTAATTGTGATAGTCTCAGGTTGCGGGCCCCTGGATGCGGGCCGGGCTTGCGGCCGCCCTGGGTAAATCGATAGATGACCCGACGCACGGAGACTTGAGAATTTTCACATGTACTCGTAAATCTATTTATAACGCAGTAGCAACCCTTTCTATCTTCGCTTGACTATACTGATGATAAACTCTAGAATCATAGAAAAAAGTACAGTTTCTTCATTCTTCAGTATGAAAATGGATACCATTGTTATATGACTTTAAACTTTCGTGATTTTTACTAACATATAGAGTAGGCAAAAAAGTGTAGACACAGTTAATGTGGTTTGTCGACAAGCAACATCTAGTGCGAACTTATCGTGCAGTGAAGCGGACAATAGTAGTGGTCGCCGTGTTCGAAAAAAGGTGGGCAGATATGGCTACCTTTAACATTTTTCAACACTACCGCACCGCTTCAGTCAGCCCGTGACCACGTCACCATGACCCGTGACCATACAACGGTGCCGAAATATCGGGAGCTCAAACAGCTAAATCGTGGTAAGAATCCCGTATCTTACGAACAATATTTTTTTTTTTATAGGAAAAGGGGGCAAACGAGCAGCGGATCAACTAAATTAATTGGTCCGACGCCCACGGACACCTGCAATGCCAGAGGAACCACAAATGTGTTGCCGGCCTTTGAGGGAGGAGTACGCTCTTTTCTTGAAGGCCCCTAAGTCGTAAACGTTACCATTGTTTCTGTATTATGGTAAAAGTACATCGAGTTTGTATAGTAATGCATGGAATCGTAAATTGTGAAATAACGCTTGTTCATTTTGCTCTCGCTATAAACAAGCTGCTGAGTGAGGTAAACATAGAGATCAGAAATGAGCAATAATTGTAAACGGAATAGGTAGTCGATAAGGCGGCTAATTCTACTTCGTTAGAAGTTCGTAAAACAATACCATAGGTTCCCATAAACGTCGAGCCATTAAATAAGATTGGCGGCTCAGGGCCCAGCGCTCACGCCAGGGCCGGCGATAACCGTCGCTCAGGCGAGTCCGGCTCACGGTCCGTCATAACTCCCCACTTCAAAAGTAATACCATCAACTTCGTGTTAAGTT
>QDHC01000737.1:462019-515571 GCA_013186455.1 Papilio dardanus tibullus | reverse complement strand
TAATTTAGGAGCGGAGTGGAGAGGAGTCGTGGCTTAACTTTGCCAGCAATAAAGGGTGGTGAGAGATAATGGAATGGAAAACAGTTTGAAGTTTTATTGGAAAATTGGTACCGACTAATTGGTAGCATTATCGATTCGTTGGCGACTCAAGACGGCCGCCCGCCGGACGGGGTAACATTACAAATAGAATGCTTTAGTTTTTACTTCAACAATCAGCTTTTAAATACGACTGCGACTTTAGTTTACAAATCCTGAAACATGTATACTATGTATTTGCATACACAATAAAACAATTTCTTGCATATCAAAAGAACTACCTGTCTAAAGTCTACGTGTCCTCCGCCTTAACACGGTGTCATAACCGAATGTAATAAAATTAAATTAGGATGAATCGAAGGCCGTTGCCCCGGCAACGTCCGATACGAAGAAATCGAAACTAGGTTAGAGATAATCCGAAGCGGAGATACGAGGAGACCATAATTCCTAAGGGCCGCGTCTCATTATAACACTAATACAAGACTCATCCCGAAGTTACGGTGAATACATTAAAGGGTTCAATCCTTACTGATGAGACATCGGTCGGCTATGGGGGCGCCCCATCCCCCGGCGCTGCGGGCACTGGCCTAGTCTGGGGGAGGGGAAATAAGGCAGGCATTATAGGAGATACCGTTCATTTACATTGTCCAATAACTCGAAGTAGTGTCCGAGCGAATATTAGTTTACGGCGTGCGGTCCGAACCTGCACGATATTTATCGAAATTTAAACAATCTGTATGTATACAGATTCTTTTGAAATCTTCTCAAACAATAGATTAGTTTTTATTACGATTTTAAATGGAAATTTGTATGAATCGCAATCGACGAGTAGTATAGTCGACTAGTAATTAGTCGAGTTGTAAGTTTTTTGATCGTTTTTTATTTTTAAATTAAAAAATAGGGTTGTGTTTTATTTAATAGAATAAGTACAGAACAAATAATTGTTGAGATGAAAAGTTAATGAGAAAATTATATGAATTTTCTTTGAATTTCTAAGATCATTGTCGTTTAGATTTACGAAGTGAAGGCGCAATGACCCGAACAAGTAGAAACACTGCGCTCTTTGGCTGGGAACGTTTTGCGTAACATTTCTTACATTTATAATGAACAAAAGCTTCGAAATTATAGTTCTTAAAATTATATCCTTACACGGCTTCATTAGACCGAGTTCGCGATAAAAACAGAGATATTGCTTCGGTGTCAGGCCGTTTTTTGCTTGACATCGGTCTAATGAAGCCATAAGATAAGAATTTTCAATGCTGAATATTATTGAAAATTATTATTTTTATATAACTTCATAGAGAATACGAAACCATAAAAAATACCTATTGTAAACCTATCAATGGGCAAGGAAAATTAATTTTGTTCATAAAAATTCAACGTAGGGTTAACAAAACTACATATTAATTTTGAATCGATAAGAGTGGAATTTTATTCGACGTAGGGCTATCAAAATACTTTTTTATTTTAAGGTAAGGTTCGACCCATGATGACCTCCATTTCCCGCAACTCCACGACTAGCGCGTATTTTTCGTGAATACATATCTTTGAATTTCTTCGCCGATATGTGCATGCATCACGATGTTTTTCTTCACCTAAAAGCGTCGGGTAAATATGTACATATAAAAATCGAAAAACACATTGGTACATGGCGGGGTTCGAACTCGGGACCTGCAGTTTACAAGTCGAGAGCTAAACCCCTGAGTCACCGACGCTCAACATAGGGTTAACAAAACTACTCGTATATATTAATAAGACCATAAGACGTAGGGTTACCAAAAGTACTTTTTTATTTTGTAATAAGTAACAAAGTCAATGTTTTATTGACAACCCTATACAGAACACACGGAGAGCATCAAGATTCGTATATAACGGCCAGTCTCTTCCATCATCCTTGTACAAAGGCTAGGGTTTATTCAGCTCGTATATGCACTATCCTAATTATTGAGAGGCCAGCCAAGTCTCGGAAATCTATTGTTTACGAAAGGGAATATTATTGTGTTCTGCTCGAGATTATTCTGATTCCCAGTATGATTGCACCTACCTATTGTATTGGTAGAATTTATTATTAACATATACAGTATGTTCACACAATATTACATTACTCTTATCATTACTTTAGATTTTAGACTTTTGTTGCCCTTTTCCGAAAAAATATATAAAGTACTACGAAAACCAATGAGTTGATTATACGATACTGGAGGACACTCGGAACTAAATAAGAACCTCATTGAATCAAATTATGTATCATAAGAAGTACCAGGAACAAGGGTGTTCTATATTTTGTAATATTTTTTATGAATGTACCAGTACCAAACGCTGATTCTTGTTTCGGAATAAAGCGGTTGGCGTTACGTAGATTATTTTTACGAATTAAACAAAACCTTGATACTTTAATTACTTATTAATTATATTGAGCAGATGTTGCATTTATTACATTGTAGTACAATCAGTTACAACGTATAGTAAAAAGCGATCCAAAACAATGTGACATGATACCTTCGATCATAATTCCGCACTAGCCGTCGCCGTCGCCGTCGCCTAAGCATAAATTCATTCATGGCCGCACGCACGCATCGTACCGTCAAATAAACTGGCAGTTTAATCAAAGCCATTAGACAAGTGAGCCAAACACCTCCGCCCAGTATAACTTGAGCCGTGGATCTTCTAAATTCAACCCCGCGCTGCTAGCAAATATCCCCGCAAGGGGACGGGGAGCAGGCCTATCCGGAGCGGTGGAGACTGTAGCTGATGCCTTTAACGCCTTGCTGGCTGTTGACCAACGCCAGGAGGCGGGAGGCCATGCGTTCTTAATAAAGATGGCGGAAACAACATGGCCGTTTTGGCGGGAGAAATTTGCAAGGAAAATGTAGAGGCCGAATGTAACATCAATTTTGATCAAGCGAGCCGGGCCGGCGTAAGCCCTATGTGAATTACCCGTCTTTGACGATAGAATCTTTAGCCGACATGAATAAAGATTTGCGATTCAAAATCTGGTCTTAAATATGGTTGCTAGACAATTTAAGATAGTTTTACATAACTATTGTAGTTTGAACTTATTTATTACTTTCAAATTTTTATTATTTTTAAATACTGTTCAAAATAAGTTGATTCATTTAATTAATACAAAAAGACACATCTAAACACCTTTATTTTATAACTAGATTAGTTTTTTATTAACTGCGTAGGTTTTACAGGTAAAAGAGATTCCTTGTAATAAATGTAGGAAATATTACTTCAAAATGTATTATTGAATAAGTTGGTCCAATGCAGTACGGAGGCTCTGCAGGGCAAGTTGCCGACGAGGCATAGATCAAGTCACACGTCGCCGCACACTTTGTCAGGGTCGCCATATTGTTTCAAATGGCGGACATTGCATGAGGTTTTTGCGCGGGAAAATTACGATTGTACTTTATATTTTTTACGGTTAATAATTTGGTTAACGATGATTGAGTAAAAAAAATATCTATTATGTTGAGTCAATGAGATATAACATATATTTTTTTCTATTTATTTGTCGCTAAACACGACCATATCGACCCATAGGTCTTATACTTAATTTAACCATAAATTACCTCTTAGACTAATGTTCGCCAGCTTAAACACCATCCTGTCCTCGTCCGAAGACCAAAATAGTATTTATCCGAGCAACATTTATAATTTATACATTGGTCCGATGCGTAAACAATTTTTGTATTCGCACAATATTAAAAACATCAATATATTATAGACGATTAACTAAAGAATATTAATTCATTTTGAATTACTCGTAAGTACTTTTAGCTAAGTATTTTCTTTTTCTATACTAATGTTATAAAGAGAGAAACTTTGTATTTTTGTTTGTTTTGAAATAACTCAAGAACTACTGGGCGGATTTCAAAAATTCTTTCACCATTAGAAAGCTACATTATCTCCGAGTAACATAGGCTATATTATTAATTCCACGCGTACGAAGTCGTGCACAACAGCTAGTATATTATAAAGTGGGAAACGAGCTAGCGGCCACCTGAGTTCGCTGATATAGCGAAGCGATTTATATTATTCTTGGAATATCCTGTGTTTTTGTCAACGCGTGGACGCCGTCGCTATACATTACAGTGGCCGATACAAGTAATAATGAGAGGCCAGCGTACATAACTCATCCCGGCCCCTCCGCTAAATTATTCAGGAGAGAGTAATCTTATTACATTTACATATTAATCAACGGATTTTAATTATCTCCCCCCCTCCCTGTACCCTACCACTGATAATTCGCTTTGGAAATTCGACTTGCCTTGATAGAAGGCGTGTTTGTGTAAACGTGATATTCGTTAATAGTTTGTCTTCACATAACAGCATTCATATTTCTATTGTACTTCGACTTACATATAGAGTCTGGAATGTTTACCTGGAAATAAAAGAACACGTTTTATTAATGAACATAACACAAAATTAATAAAGTTGAGTATTTGAAGTAACTTAAGCCTTGTTCGCATCAGGATAGTATTTTAGTCGAGAAACATTTATCCGAACAAAGGGTTTACTACTGTTCGTAGTCGTTTAAAACTAAACCTACTCACTAGGGTAGTAATTTAGGAATTAAAAGTGTCCGAACAGCAACATTTTAGTAGAATAGATTGGTAAATCCTTTGTTCGGATACTTGCTACTCGACTAAAATAGTATCCCTTAAAAGATAATAATTGTAGAATAAAATCTTAAATAAGTCGGAAACTGTATTTCATTGTACTAATTCACAATCACAAACGATACGTGTCTACGTAATTTGCAATTCTACTATCGAAACATCGCATCTAAATCAACAGGATTACAATAAGAAATCGATATAGCGAGTAAAGATTAGTACATGAGTTCAATCAGACTGACCATTTGTTGCGGGACCGACATTAAGGTCTGAATGGTACGCGCGCTGGGCGGACCGGACCTCTAAAGCATCGGAGATATACAACAGCTACCGGCGCCCCCGGCCACAGATTAATAAGTTGTGTTAATACTGAGCAACGTCGAGGAGGTACGTGTTAATTGCGGCGAGACGCTACGCTAATTTCAGAACGCTCCTTACATTTGAAATTCGAATTTCGAACCAATGGAACTCTGGTCGGTTGGATTTTATTTTTTAATTAGTTTTATTTTATAGATTGCCGGCTATTTTAAATCTGGCGATTGACTTACAACCTCTTTTTAAAATGAATTTAACTTGCTATAATTAGCCAAAGAATGGAGTAGAAAATGTGGATTTACGACTCTTCTACAATAAATCAGTCTAAACTAGCTCTTACGTGTGTCTCAAAAATAATATCACTGCACAGTATAGAATAAAGTCGCTTTAACTATCCCTATGTATGCTTAAATCTTTAAAACTAAGCAACGGATTTTCATGCGGTTTGTTATAATAGATAGAGTGATTGAAGAGGAAGGTTTATATGTATAACTAGCGACCCGCCCCGGCATCGCGCGGGTGCGCTTCTTATTAATATGTCTATTAATAAGAAGCGCACTCTTTTCTTTTATATTTAAGGAACTTTTTTTGTACATGTTTTGTGTGGCAATAAACGTTTATTCTATTCTATTCTATTCTATTCTATTCTATTATGGTGCAACTTTCACAATTTTTCTGTGGTGTATTTAGTATCATTGCACAAGCCCGAAGCCGGGGCGGATCGCTAGTTTATTAATAAAAAGTATTGGCAACTTTAATATAATTAATCATGTAAGTTTTAATTGGGAAGACTTGCGCATAACTATCGCAAACAAAGGTCGAGGGAACCTCCGCGTTGCGCCGAAAAGGTCAAAGCTTGTATTGTCTTGTTTATTATACAAATATTACAAAACTATTTCTATAATTAGAACTATGACATCTACAGTCCAAAGCTGTATAACTGAGAGACCTCTATAGTCCTCTAGAGACCTCTATAGACTCTAGAGAGTCATTCTATAGTCCCTACGAGCTACCATAAGCGAGGTACATGGATTAGAGAGAAACCTCTATAAGCAAGACAAATATCGCAGTCCCTTGGACTCTCATATCCAGGTTCGACTATAAATTGAAATTATATCTTAAAAATTAAGGTTAACGTTCGGTTTTACGCTTAAAATAGTAAATATTTCTATAAAGTAATCGAATCTCTCATAGTATTTATCTTCCGCGTGAAATTAAATAATATAGCCTATGTTACTCGGGGATAATATAGCTTTCTAATGGTGAAAGAATTTTTGAAATCGGTCCAGTAGTTCTTGAGTTATTTCAATACAAACAAAAATACAAAAATTCAAAAATACAAAGTTTATCTCTTTATAATATTAGTATAGATTTATTAGTTTTATTATTTATTGCCTGAGAATTTAAATGATTCTCATAAACTTTTAAATATATCATAATAAAATTAGTAAATATAATATGTTTACAATTGTTTCGGATATCGGATAGTTTTGAGTTTATAAACTTAGTTTTAGTGAAACTGCTAAGGTTTTCTTCTCATATTTCATTAGGTTTCAAATGTTGAGTAAATGTAGCTCACTTTGGTGAATAACTGATACGCTTTTCTGATTAATTTTTTGTCTTATTTGCAGTGTTATTTGATAAGTAAAATAAATAAAAAGGGCAATATATTTGATCACAAAAATTCATCGTGTTATCCGCATATGAAACCCTGGTACACTTGCCTAATGCCTTTAAAATTACTTGATATAAAGTTAAATGGGTTTCCAAATTAATTAACTAAATTGCATTAATCAGTAAAGAACTGATAATGAGTGGCAAAAAGAATAAAACTCTTTCCGCTTTATTCCGAAACCAGAATCAGCGTTATTACTGTTGTAATTTCAACGTTTGGTACTGGTACATTCATAAAATTTATTCCAAAATACAGAACATCCTTGTTCCTGGTACTTCTTATGATACATAATGTGGTTCAATGAGAACCCTGGTCTATTTTATTTAGTTCCGAGTGTCCTCCAGTATCGTATAATCGAAGACTTATTGGTCCTCGTTTACAGTGTTTTATATTTTTTTTCGGAATAAAGGGATTTTGGTAGCATGATTGGGTTTATTTTTTGTTTGTGATTTGTTTTTCTTGTTAATCAATAATCTTTTACGTTCCTAATTGCGAGGGATTTGTTATCTGTTTAGAGTATTTAATTCGATTTTTAATTATTATTATCGAATTTATAAGATAGGTATTTGCCTGTGACTTTGTCTGCGCGAAACTTTAAAAAAATACTTAGAAAATAACTTACGTATTTTACCAGATTTGTGCCTAATATTGAGATAAGTTGAGTCATTATGAAGATACTTTATAACAAACATTATCCATCCATCCAATTAAATATTCGTATTTATATTGAAATGGTATTTTTTATCAATAAACATATTATAAAGTTCTTCTTGTATTTTTTTTATAGGAGAAGGGGGCAAACGAGCAGCGGATCAACTGAATCAATTGGTCCGACACCCACGGACATCTGCAATGCCAGAGGAACCACAAATGTGTTGCCGGCCTTTGTATACTTTGTATATTTTTTAGAGTACTAAACTGACAAAAGTTTGCTTTTGGTTTGTTTTCTTATCCTAGGGCTTTATTAGATCAATGTCACGCAAAAAACGGCATTACGCCGAAGCATAATATCCGTATTTACCGGGAACTCGGTCTAATGAAGCCCTAGGATTAGAGAATGACAATTAAACTACAAAATATATTTTTCTACTACCGTTAAAAGCAACTCCATAAGTTTATCTATACTAATATTATAAAGAGAGACTTTGTATTTTTGTATGTATTGAAATAACTCAAGAACTACTGGGCCAATTTCAAAAACTTTTTCACCATTAGAAAGCTACATTATCCCCGAGTAACATAGGTTATATTTTTTAATTCCACGCGGACGAAGTCGCACACAACAGCTAGTTGTCATGAAAGAAATGTCGTTAAAAAAAAACCGAATTCCTTATCATTCCTTAAATGGACTTCTTAATTAAATACATACAGAGAAAGACCATTAAGTCATTACTGTGTTTTAATCGCTTTTTCAACTACCGGTTTTAAAATATGAAGTACAACATACACGTTCAAGTGATTTTAATTAAAAAAAATAATTATTTAGTACTTTAAATAACTTGTCAAAAGTTACAAGAATGAGAACAAAATGCAGTATTTTTTTTTTACAAATATGATAGAAAACTGCTATAAGTAGAGACGTTCTGAGTTTATCTATAAGTGTTATATCTAGAATAATCTGCTTGCGGTAAGGTAAAGCTTTTGTAATCATAACATAATCCGATTTATTCCTAAACGAGAATCAGCGTTATTACTGTTGTATCTCTACGTTCGGTACTGGTACATTCATGAAATTTATTCCAAAATACAAAACATCCTTGTTCCTGGTACTTCTTATGATACATAATTTGCTCCAATGAGGCTCCTGGTCTATCTTATTTAGTTCCGAGTGTCCTCCAGTATCGTACAATAGACGACTTATTGGTCCTCGTTTCCCGCTGTACTTTATATATATTTTTCGTAATATGGGGGAATATGTTTTAAAGATAAAAAGTGCATGATGCACATAAAATTTAATAAATCGTGCAGGGGTTTGAATCGGCTTCTTTACTAGCAATTTCTTAAGTATGCAAGTAATTAGTTCTGTATTTTTCCACAATGTGGCGAAGTTTTTATCTATACTAATATCATAAAGTGGAAAATTTTGTATTCTTGAATATGTTGAAATAACTCAAGAAATACTGGGACGATTTCAAAAAATCTTTCACCATTAGAAAGCTACATTACCCCCGAGTAACATAGGCGATATTTTAGTTACACGAAGACGATGTCGCGAACAGCTAATATTGGTATTAACAGATAAACAACTAGATTTAAATAATTCGTAACAATCTGCATTGGAGAAATTCGTATGCGGCAGTTACGTTTTCTACTCGTACTTATTGCCTCAATAAATCTCATTATCTGCAGATAATTTCACTGTTTCAGTCTCGAGAAGTCGACCAATAAATATAATGAAAGTCGTCGACGTGGAGTTAATTAAATAAAATGCGGGCATTTCGCGGACTCGCGCGATTCCAGATCGGAACACTTTGCATATTGATTAGAATCTGCGATCCGGCATTTGCGCAACGGTTATACAACATTTCAAATGACTGTACACAAAAACAACTAAGTATAAATAACATAATATATCAACTATCTTACTTAGTATAATTGTTAAGCTAAGCTCATCAAGAGTCTGATCATTAAAATGTCTAATATATCAGTTACGACAGTTTACAATGTACCCGACTTTCTACGTATAGGGGCTAAAGCTTTAGTGTGTCCAAAGACCTGTGTGAAGCTTATAGACGTGCACAAATGTATATTCAAACATTTTCTAATACAATATTATAATGAAACAAGTGCATTAATATTGCATATTTCTCGGCACAATCACGACAATAAAGTTGGTTAATGATTGAACCGACGTCGAGTATTAAATAATTATAAACGTTCGTTAATATGTTTAATGGTTTATTGCAAATTATAATAACGGAAAGTGGGCCACAGACTTCATTAAGCGTTCTTATGTTATTGCGAAACATTCGCTGTGGATACGTTTAATCTCATTTAGTGACAGGAAACCTCGTGTTGTAGGACGACGATTATAGTACTGAGGATATCATAATCATTAACAAATAGAATACAACTCTAATACTATCCACTTAGTGATTATATTCGCATGCAGTGTCCTAACTAGGCTACTTATTAGTAGGAGCTTAGCTTGATAAGTTCAGACGAAATACATAAAATTAGCTTTTAACATTCCCTTGTTGCCGCATTAACATTTGCATAACAAGTTAATCGTTTTATAATTACTTGGCTGACGTACCGTGCCTTAAATATTACATGTTTTTCCACAGTTCTTATTAAAATCATTAACATATATCATGACGTGATCTAGTGTACGTAATGTACTGATTTATATAATTGATTTGTCCTACTTAGAATACATTTATAAGTAATAAACGAGATTATTTATTCTAGATTTCTACCTATTAATCTTTACTTAGCAAACAAACAGCTTGGATGTTTTATTTTTTACAAAACAAACTAAATAATTGTTATATTTTTTATATTTAATAGCTGGAATCTCAAGATTTCTTTAGACATGCGCTTGTCTTAAAGAAGTAGTGTCTTTTTTCTTCAATAATCCTAAGTCGTAACAGTTTGGAAAAACCGCTAGGGATATATACACAAAATTATTGTCAAATTTTGCAGATGTTGTTAGGGATTCAATCGTCTTCAATTGTTAGGGATATGCTTAAAATTCTCAGTAACATAAAAATATCAATCTATATTAAATATTAATTAAATTAGTTATTTAAAAATAGCATACGATTGTTTATTGAGACTGCAATCGTATACAAAGTATCATGACATTCACGTGAGTAAATCATAAAAACACCGACTATTTTTGCAATAATTTATTCTTATATGATACGAGAAAGATGTGAATTTTATTTAACTTCTTTCATTGAAATATAAACGTTATATCTATATGTGATATGATGTAAAATGGCATATCAAACTGTCCAATTACATCGAATCTCAAAATCGTGTATGCAATTATAGACCGGATCTATTTTAATTAGGAATGAATATTGCATGTTTAAACGGAGTTTCTTAATTTGACGAATGTTATATACCTTTAACTCTGGTGAGATTTGAGATATTTTCCAAATGGTTAATAATTAATTAGAATGAGCAGATACGCCAGTTTACCACGAAATATCTTACATCTTGATACACGCGGACTTACGTTAACCGTCCATTTAATGTGGATTTCCACTGCGAAATACAGTACAAAAAACTTGAAATAATCTGTGATTTTAAAGACAATAAAAGGAGTGACAATATTTTTTGTACAGTTGCTTTGGCTGTGAAAACCTACGTCTATGTTTCCATTAACTTTTATCATTACTATGTACATGACATTTTTTTAGCAATATAGAAAGTGCGCGTACAAAATATGTTACAAAAGGATTTTTTATAAAGTAATAGGAAAGGCACGTAAAAGCGTATCGGAGCGTTGATTTTATTAAAAGCAACAGCAATGCGTGCGCCCCTCACTTGCGGTCGATGTTACTTTAATTGCGTGTTACATAAATTAAGCATGACTTAAGAAACCTACGGATCTCAGGATTATATTAGTTACTACTGACGTGTCTCTAGTTCATTATCAGCTGTTGCCTAGACCCCGTCTGCGCGGAACTAAAAAACAGTATCCCAAGTGTTCTTCGAGACTGTTCATCTATACCAAATATCATCAAGATCCGTTAAGCTATTTCAAACCTTCAAACAAACGCTCATCCATCGTAACTATAATATTAGTAAGATATCTGATAAAAGGCGTTTGCAGAACATCGGCGCCTATTTAAGCACATAGCTGAGCAAAGGCCCTATCCATAGAAGCATTAAAAAAAAGGTTAAAGGTTTCGACCCATGATGGGCTCCACTTTCCGCAACTCCACGACTAGCGCGTATTTTGCATGAATACACATATGTATCTTTGAATTTCTTCGTCGATATGTGCAGGTTGCATCACGATGTTTTCCTTTACCTAAGAGCGTCGCGTAAAAAACATTTTCACTTGTTCTTGTTTAATTATTTTTCTTGTTATTTTTTTTTTGTTTTTAGCCTGTAATTTCTGTTTTCCCATTACTGTAAATTTAATATTTTCTTACGGATTAAATGAGTTATTTATATTAAGGGCGAAATAATTAGTAATTCAATTACACCTTACTCTTCGTAACAATTAACAATTAATAACGACCAAAGTATATACGCAACGCTGCTCTTGATACTTGATGTTTTAAATCCAGTTTTTCTTGTTCTATTATACAGCTATTACAACAAAGTATCATAACTAGGTGTGCGCAATTTATTCATAGTCTAATTATCATAAAATTAAGCGATAATAAATCATAGCAGTACCAATTAATTTCCGAACCAACAGACGTACGACGAGAAACTTTGTAATGTGAACTAAAAACTGTGTTTAAAATCCGTTTATGAATAATTTAAAGTGAAAACGTAGCTTATAAGGATATCCTTAATGCAACATTAAAGCGTTACGTATTTTTTTAATGTCGAAGATGCAAATATTTTTAATTTATTACAGATGTTTAAACGCCAAGGGCATAACTTTCCATTACATTCTTTTGTATAGTACCTTGGCAATGATTTAACAGTAGTTAAATCTTTTTAACTAATTTTATAAAACCAATATAATCAAAATAAATTCATATTGATATACGTAGATTCTTCCAAAGATATGTATGAAGTCACGCAAAATACGCGCTAGTCGTCAAGTTGTGGAAAATGGAGCCCATTATGGATCAAACTACTACTAGGAGTACAAAAGTTTTATCTAGGATCAAAGCCCTAGTGATCACATATTGTATCATCTATCTATACTAATATTATAAAGAGATAAACTTTGTATTCTTGTATGTACGTATAACTCAAGAACTACTGGACCGATTTCAAAAATTCTTTCACCATTAGAAAGCTACATTATCCCCGAGTAACATAGGCTATATTATTTAATTCCACGCGGACGAAGTCGCGCACAACAGCTAGTTTTACAATAAAAACGGCTTATTAATTTATTATCTCCGTACTTTTATCTATGTTAGATATTTTCTATATAAACATATTTTTATCAGAACACGAATGTTAAATTAACTCTAATAAGTACAGCATTTCGTGTCTTAGATAAATTGTGCAAGTATAAAATGAAACAGCACAGATCGAGAGTGAAACCGCCACGATTTCTATTTAGCGTACAAATTTACATCCGCCACTTTCCTCCAGTCACGACGCTTTATAATCACAAAACTATTAAAGTTTAAACGCAACAAAAGTACCGTTTTATTTAACAACTAATTTGCTTATTGTATTAAGTTTAATTAGTCAATGTTAGATTGTTTGATTTCTCATTTATCTAACACAACGAGTCATACAGTTTCAGAGTTCTTTTTAGGAAATTTTGACGAAGTAAATCTTCGTAAATACGGCTCGAATAATTGATAGACTTTTTAAACGAAATACTTACCGTGCAGCAAAGACACTTCTAACATTTCGTTTAAAAATTAACTTAAGATAAAGTAGGCTTTTATTTCTAACCACGTACGAGTAATTTAAATACTTAACGCCTTTTAAATTATCCAACTCTATGTGGGGTCTGAAGAACAGGTCTCCTTCAATGAATCAATCTGTCTTTCGTCAGTTCCATCGCCATTATTTTCTAGTTCGCAGAACTCTTCATAGTATCTATACATCTTTACTTTCTATATTTTTAAATTAAGAAGCTATAAAACATTGTTATTATACAGACTATTGCAATTTAAAACGTTACAGATGTTCGTAACTGGCCAGTTACGGAAGTATCTTGTGTTTTAAAAAAAAAGAAAAAACAATTCTTAGGCGATAGTGGTAGCCGGGTGGCGTAACTCTATCCGGGTAATGATCTAATTACTTTGATTAATGAGGAACATTTATATCATGGTAAGTGTACACTCGCTGTCCGGGGAGGCGGTCTCAAGGCCATTTGATACAGTCCGTTCAGCAGCTTCCGATGATTATATTATTAAATCCGAATTTAAACCTTAACGATATAATACTAACGTCCAAAATTCTATAGAGTGAGTGTGCTGCTTAGATGTATTTGGCTGATGAATTTAAATGTAAGAGTAAATAGGTAATATACTACAATATATCTACGAAATATCACAGCATATTATATAGACAGTTTTTTATTCTAAATTATCATCATTCTTGACAGAAAAGAATGTAATTTTTCCGTACAAAAATCTACACACAGAAGAATTAAGTACATTCTCCTTTTAGAAAGTCGGTTAAAAAGAGCTAAGAAGATGGCTAGAACTCCCCACTAAATTACACTTAGACTAATATCTCAATATTCTCAAGATAACGGTACAGTAGCAGTAATTATGTAGTTCACTTATACTTCGTTTGTGGCGAACACTAAGTGATATAATCTGTTTCCTTTCGGAATGATTTCTTTTGTGCGCGCCTCTTTAATTACGGCCGGTAAGTGTGCATTTTAATTACATAGAAGGGTGCAGATACGCCGACATTGCTCGCGGCACTTCTATCCCGTTAGTAACTCTTGTTGGACAAATGCCTTGTTTTATACGATTTATTTATTGATTGTATTCATAGTAGATATCCTGTATTTTAACTACGTGATTTGAGTTTTAATTATTTTTATTTTCTCTAATTTAGACCGTTACTTCTCTTAGTTCCAACGTGGGTAAATGTGTTTATTACGTGCATTTTTCATGGCGTTTAATTAGTCAAATATGTTGAAATCATGACGATAATCATATAAATAAACTTTAATTAAAAGTTTTGAATAAGGAAAAAATATGAGTTACTATTATTTACGAAGGAGCCGTTAATTTTTCTAAGTCCCTAGTGTCAGTGGTCGTAGTGCTCCTAGTGATTAGCGGTCGCCGCATAATAATCGCCTGCGTTATATTTATTGCTTCTACTCGCTAATTAGAGAATGTTAATACGTGAGTTATTTGTCTGAGAACATTTCAAAAACGGATTATATTTTAAACGGATTACCAAAGCGTAAACACACGTACGAAAATCGTCATCCCTCTCATTTTCTTTGAAAAAATAGAGATAACAAAATATTATTGTTGGACATTTAAAAATAATAACTGAATAAGTAAATTAGTTCAAATACACTTATTTACACGAATGTAGTTGAAGTTGTGAACTCTTTTTTATAATATAGGCGAAGCTCCGTTGTTTTTTTAAAATTTTTACAGAGAATTTAATTTCCTGCCATGACATGTGACGAGCCTCAAAAACTATTGCGCATCGCTCAGACGGTAATACAAAGCAATCTAAATTGGAAAATAGGCAACGCGCAGTGTGTGCTTACCAAAAACGAGCATGCTGAATGCGACGCGATTAAAAAAAGAAGTCCGATGCCGATCGCGCGGGAGGGGTGTGGGAACCCCTGCCCCCTCACTTTTTTCGGCGGTTTTTTTTTTTGCTTTTTTTTTCGGGAGGTAGGCGAGGCATGGATGCATGCAGCCAGTGCCCACCTTTGTTTCGCATAAACAAATTAATTTCGGCCGCTGCTCTTGATGGCTAATATCGGACCTATTTCGATTATGAATCGATTAGCGAACTCGTCGCCGTCTACTTTAATTCGAATCGATAAAATGTACATTAAAAAAAATCGATTATGCGACTTTATTTCGCAATGCAAATTTTATACGCTACTTTGAACATACATTGATAAATAAGATTTTACATTAGAACACTTTGCACATTTTGATCGCTTAATTTATATACTTTTTTTCATTATGCCAGTACCATAACGTCAGTGATACACTTAGATAGGTGAATAGATGCCCTATATGGGATATCATAGATCAACAATGGATCTAATCGTGTAATTATTTGTCCTTTAGTAAAGAAGGAACTCCGTGTTGTCAGGTGTACTGCTCGCGGGCGCCGCGTCGCTGATGGAATCAGGTGATAATCAGGCACTTGGGGCGCGGCGGCCCCCACTCATTAAGGGTGGCGGGCGAGGACAATGCATGTTTGTGCTGCTTTTTGCCCATTTTTTTCATTATTTCATTTCATTTCGCCCGCCGCCCACACGTCCGCGCTCGCGATTGTGTGCGAGCGCTCTTTTTTTATAATTCGTTACCTTTTTTTATCGGTCGTTCCATTTTCAGAGGATGGGCAGCGTGCGACACACACGAGCGACACACGGCCGCCGCTCGAGCGGTTGGCACGCCGCGTTTTTAAACGCTTTAATCACGACAAAGATAATATCGGATTAAATATAAGTTAATACAGATTTTATTATTTAATTTATACAGATGTAAGCGACATTATTAAAAGAAAAAACATTAACTACATTGGTATGAAGAAAGTCTATCATCGAGTAATCACAATTTTATCAATTTTGTGTTTCTTTAGCTTAGCAGAAGCTTCATTTCACTTTTTATTCATAACCCCAAGGCTTCATTGACCGATGTTACGCAAAAACGGAGCGAAACTTAAGCGGTAACAAAATCTTCGTTATTATCGCGATTTCGGTCTAATGAAGCCCTAGTGTAATAAACAAAAGTAATATTCTCGTTAACTGAATGATGTTGAAAAGTACATCGTTTTTCAATTGTTAAGTAAGCGACAAAACAAGATAGATTAAACACGAATCTGATTGCAATAGCAGATCAAAAGAAAAACAAAGAACATGGCGTACGACAACGCAGGCAAAGAGCACGTTAGGTATATCAATCCAACTTAGACATTACTCGCGATAATAGCCCCTTTGTTAGGTGCAGCAATAGGTGCGATGTTACATTCAACCGGGAACTCAACCTTCAACATTGTCTCTTTGTTTTAAAATCCTGATAGGAATTGAACTGTGTTTATTTTTTATTTCAATACGTAATACCGTCCGTCGAGTTAAAACCGGCGTTCATTTCGAGCGAATGATCGAAAACGAGTATTTAAATTTCAACTTCCAATATCGAATATTAGGAATTGGTGATTAAAAACCGCGTCGAGTTTAGACCACTTGTAATTTAAGACTTAAATTTAAAATTATTTTTTATTGGTTTGAAATTGTTTATGTACTTTTACTCGACCCTCTTAAGCTTTGTTCGCACCAGGATTGTATTTTAGTCGAGTAGCGAGTAGCATTTATCCGAACAAAGGATTTACTACTATTCGGACTCAATTAAGCCTAAACCTACGCACTAGGATAGTAACTTAGTAACTAAACGTGCCCGAACAGCAACATTTTAGTAGAGTAGATTAGTAAATCCTTTGTTTGGGTACTTGTTACTTCCTACTCGACTAAAATACTATCCTAGTGCGTTCGAGGCTTTAGAGTGAAGGAAAACATCGTAATGTTTGCACATATCGGCGGAGAAAAAAGATATGTGTGAAGTCACGCAAAATACGAGTACGAGCGAGTCGAGGAGTTGCGAAAAATGTAGCCCATCAAGGGTCGTACTACTACTTATGTAATTTTTTGGTTTATAAAATAAAACTGTAATATATATTGATATTCTATAAAATTTATGAAATCTACACAACTGTGGTTTGAGTCAATAATCCACAAAATAAATTATATAAAAATATTTTTTTTTGCTTACTGTGACCGAATTGAATAGTTTATATTTATGTTGAATCAAATAAAAACCGGCTTTTAAGTTAAAACAATACAATCTCTCATAAAAAGTTTATTAATAAGTTGTCAAGGTAATAATAAAAATTGTATTTACAATACCGGTCGGTCTGACGTTTACCAGTTTTGAAAAATAAAACATTTCCAAACAAAACAGTAATCGAACATTAAATTAATTTAAAAACAAAACAGCACTCGATGCAGAGAACTAAACGAGAGAAGTGAACGACTAGAGGGGGGTAACTCAAAGTACATTCGCTACGAAGCGAATCTATAACGACAGTCAAAAATGTATGAAACTGATATTGACGTTCGATATCTCACACGTGACAATCACATGATTTTATCGAATGTCAGTTTCATACAATTTTGTCGATTCTATCAGCGATATCGCCGATCTAAAAGTACATTGGGTAGCCCCTCAGGGTTAATACCTATTTCCACTAACACGACACCCCACGCGACTTTTTTTTCTAATAAGTACCTATATGTCATTTCCACTGACACTCTGACGGTGATGCATCTGTGATACGAAAACCAGTCGCAAGAAATCACGCAGCTTATCGTTTAGTAGAATAAGCGTCAAATGTACGTGATGGCGCATTTTAATTAATTCGTAATGTGGACATCTCCCTTTTTAAATGTGTATTGCGTTTTGTTTCTCTCTCTCTCCCACATCATTATCTGGTCACAGACGCGCGCTTGCATAAGTTTAAGAAACAAAACAAGCTTTAAGACGACGTTTAATTATTAATATAATCAATTAACGTTGTTTACGAACATTAAAATATTATTGATATTCTTAGTTAGCCAGCAAATTAAAGAGTCGCGGTAATGTAATTTTAGATTACCGATAGATGGCGGTAAAACTAAATGACATACTAAACAAAGTCTGGCTTAGTCAACACAAATCTAGGGTTCCTCATCCATGCATATATCAAAGCATACTTCCATCCAACCATAACTTAGGGGTCCATTATCAGCTCTATACGTCTCTCAGTGGGGACGTATAGAGCACGTACGCACGTATAGTTGATGATGAAGAAGCATACACTTACCGCTTTATTCCGAAACGAGAATAGGCGTTATTACTATTGTACTTTCAACGTTTGGTACTGGTGCATTCATAAAATTTATTCCAAAATACACAACATCCCTGTTCCTGGTACTTCTTATGATACATAATTTGGTCCAATAAGACCCTTGGTCTATCTTATTTAATTCCGAATGTCCTACAGTATCGTATAACCGACGACTTATTGGTCCTCGTTTATCGCAGTATTTTTTGTCGGAATAAGGGGTTAGAGTTTGTTTCTCTTTGGAATCTTGTTAATTTACTGGTGTACGTGCAATAATATACAGAGATCTCCTGTCCTCTATCATTCAAGGGATTGTTTAATCGCTTGCTACGGTGCCCCTTTTATGTCGTAAACGGATCTGAATATTCATCGGTTAGTAATTGGTTCTCGGTTATTTTCTTACGCTCGTAAACGTACCGCCGCTTCGTTGCGTTGTTTTGAAGTTTTTGTTCAATAATTCGCTCCATCACTCACTTGGTATGAGAAATTATATTTACTCGTACGTGTTTACATCTTAAAAGTTTTATTATAAAAGTAAATTTAGTTTTAGCATACAATTAAACGAAAATGAGAACAGGTTAAGAAACTATGACAATGTTCCAGGAAGATTAAATAAGTATTTGTATTTTTTTTATTACCTAGGTAGTTACCACGATGGGCTCCATTTTCCGCAACTCCACGACTAGCCCGTATTTTGCAGGACTTTACACATATCTTTGAATTTCTTCGCCGATATGTGCAGACATCACGATGTTTTCCTTCACTGTAAGAGCGTCGGGTAAATACGAGTATGTACATATGAAATGATCTATTTATTAATATTAATTTGTCTCAACATTTTAATTACAAATCAATTTCGATTATAATAAGATTACCGTTGTTTAATTAAAAAAAAAGAGTTATTTCCTTACTACTTTTTAATATTAATAAGTGCATTGCTACATTAAATAAGGGAACGTAGGAATCTAAATTATTGAAATGTGACTATAAAATGTAGAAATAGATGCAAGCATTTGACTATTTGGTATCATCTTTAGAGAGCAGCAGGCGGAACAATCGCACAGTCATTGATCAAAAACGTCACCCTGACATCGGATGCTTAGTGATTCATTCGAGATCCGATAGGCAGCGCTGCGAGACGAACTCGCTTTTGTCACTTTACGATACATGAATTGACATTTCTTAGAGCCTTTGACCGTATTATTTTAGTCTAGTGGTCTAATCAAAATGGTGTAAATTCAAACCTAGGATTTTGTATTAGAAAACTTTAGATTCTCTACCTTTTTGTATCAATTTTAATTGTACATATTTTTTCATGATATTAAAATGTTTGTCTATACTTCATATTATTAAGAGAGAAACTTTGTATTTTCGTATGTATTGAAATATCTCACAAACTATTTCCTACTAGGGCCGATTTCAAAAATTTTTTCACCGTTAGAAAGCTACACTATCCCCGATAGTAACAGAGGCTTTTTTTTAATTCCGCGCGGACGAAGACGCGAACAACAGGTAGTATAAAAATATTTCACGTCGTTATTAGGCCTCAAACGCATTACCTCAAGAGTTACGAAGCGTTACCTCAAGGGTTTTCACAGTAATGAAAACTAAATGCGCGCATTAGAGCGGCCAGAATCATGTGCTAATTGCGCAGGGCTGCCGCCGCCACGCGAGCTTGACAAACGACTTTGATCAATCACGTCCGTCCTCCGCGGCCAGCGGCGCCGCGGCCGGCCACGAGATTTATTTGCGCCAACCCTGCCTCAAGAGACGTTGTCTTACAAGCGATATTAGTCTCTATTTACTTAGTGTTAATCACCTTTTCTCCTTAAAGCTTACGTGTTGAAATTCGGGTGTGAGTCGGGCCTACATCTGCAGGCGTTGTCAACTGATTTCCAACGTGTTTGTCTTATGAATATTTTCCTTGGTATTCTTTTAATGTTATTCGGTGTATTTTGACACATGTGAGTTTTTTCTTTACTAGCGACCCGCCCCGGCTTTACACGGGTGCAATGCTAATACTAAATACACTACAGAAAAACTGTAAACGTTGTTATAACATACATACTAATAATAATTGCACCCGTGCGAAGTCGGAGCGGGTCGCTAGTTATACATGTAAACCTTCTTCAGTCACTGTATTTATTAAAAAAACCTTATCAAAATCCGTTGCGTAGTTTTATTGATTTAAGTATACATAGGGATATAGGGCCAGAGAAAGCGACTTTGTTATATACTGTCTAGTGATTACCCAAAAACGCAGAACACGAAGTGCGATAACTTTAATAGCAACTTAACGCACAAATAAGGCAATAATTTAATTAATATCTGAGCACAAAATGATTTAATTTTAATAGTTAAAGTTTGAAATTAGTCCTTAAGGCCTGGACGTTTTGATTTGTTGCAATTAAAGAAAAGACCTAATAATTTCTTCATTTATAGCCACTAATTGATTTATATCTATATCTGTCTAACCGTATTTACAAAGTTCTTTACATTAACAGTTGAATTTGGCGGGGGAGGGGACGTGTAGGAAGAGTAATTATCCTCTTGCTGTGCGTCTCCTCCTCCGTAGATTAAGGGTAGGCAACGTATCTGCAATTGCAGATGTCTATGGGCAGCGGTCGCTTTTTCAGCGAATCCAGGTGACCGCTTGCTCGTTTACCACTTTGTTATTTAAAAAAAAACACACCATTTCAAGCACCAATCAAACTGTTACTGGCAACATTTCGGAAAGCGGTAGGGCCATAGGTAATGTCAACAGAGACGTACCTCATAGTGCATGCACAGAGACGCGGGGAAACCAAGTAATGAAAAAAAAGACGAACTCACGTTCGATTG
This sequence comes from Papilio dardanus tibullus, assembly GCA_013186455.1. NCBI lineage: Eukaryota > Metazoa > Arthropoda > Insecta > Lepidoptera > Papilionidae > Papilio > Papilio dardanus. The sequence continues at coordinate 494,379 of QDHC01000737.1, read as the reverse complement.
AATGTACCGTTTGAAGGGAAATTGTAGGATAAGTGAGTGAAATGTATTTGTGAGTTTAAAAAATCTGATGTTTTATTAAAATCGTTATACCTACTGTCTTTGTTGTAATCGAAAGCTTTTTTGTTTTAAGTTGCTGCAGTGGAAAATAATTTTGCGGGCATGTTTATATTTCATTTTACAGTTTTTTTTTTATTTTCAGAAACAAATCAAAGGAATGTACCCAAATACTTGTAAAACCAAAAAGTTATCTCTATATTTTTTAAAATATAAAACAAGGTATGGAACTTTATCTTCTTATAGTTGTGACCTTCGAAATTAAATTTGCAGATTTTCGTACCCTAGGCCTAAATAGTGGACACTTTTACATTTAAACTCAAAAATACAATAAAATATAACACGCGAAAACATGGTTTACCATTAAATAGTACGTGTTAAAATATAAAACGCTACGTTGTACGGTCAAAAAAGATGCAAACCACCTCAGGAACAATTTCACTACAACTTTGGTAATTTACAAGCCAATTAAAATAAAAAATGGGATGCATACGCCACCCATTTAATTATATCTTTTTGATTTAAATAATATTAAACACGGTTTACGGTGAATATAAGATTTATCCACACTATGATATAGTACTAAATGTAGTAGAAACATATGCAATTAAACTAAAAGTTCGATTATTATATTTTTGGTAAAGTTAAGACTCGGTTTTAAATATTTTTGATAAATTATTTTAGTTAAACTAATTGTAGTCTGAATTAGTAATAATTATAAATTAGAATAAAAAGCTACTGTGAAACGAAGTCCGTCGCAAAGGAACACCAAAGTTCCTTCTGGTGTCCTAATCTAGTGTCCTCAGGTCAGTGAACCTGAACCACATCGTCCATCGGTCGTGTCGGTCCATCTTATAAAGTTAATATTTACTAACCTTTAACTGTGATGTATGCAATCTCTTCTTTTGTAAAGATTTAGTTAGGCAACGGCTAGTCCTGTTTGAATTTGAAGTAATTAGCGCGCCGTATTACATTCGGTATCAAAAGCGAAGTGCAATAGAAATCGAACCGCAACCGTATCAGGGTTACAAAAAGCCGACCGGTTAATGAAAAAACTACACGTAGTCAATATTTGATGAGAGCCAATTTAAATGTTCGTCCACTTGTAGACATCGCATAGTTCGCTCCCATCTGTACGTGTGCGCTGCGGGCCGGCCGGGCGGCGGGCGGCGGGCGGGCGCGGGAAAAAAAACTAAGAAAAATAAAAATGGCGTACACGCGGCTGTGTGCGCGGGAAAAAAATTGCAGATATAATGCCGGTAATAATAATAATAATAGCCGATCGGCCGTCGGTCCGAGCGGCGCACCCCCACTCAATTTTCATTCAAATGTGCTTGGCGATTTTTTTTGGGAACTTTTTTCCACCACGATATTTTTCGGGGGTTTCCATTAGCAATGCGTCTATCTGAATAGTTGGCTGCGTTGTCGAAGCGTGCGCCTGCCACACACGCCCCTCGAACTCTTTAAAAAAAGAACACGAATTCTTATTACACGCCCGAATTTTCAAAAATAGAATACAATGTAGCTTTCGAAATGCTCGACTTCTAAAAAGTAGTTGACTGTGTAATGCCTGCCAGTTACATTTACATATTACGTATTTTCGAATGAAACGAGAAAATATTTAGTTAGATAAAATAAAACAGGTGTTCGCACTTTAAAAAAAAGGTTTCGTGCTTGTCAATGAAAACACGTGGCTCTTATAAATCTCACAAGCAAAAGAAAGAAGGGTAAATGGCGGAATGGGTTAAAAAGGAAGTAAGGATGGCGTTCGAGAGCGCGGAAGAGGTCTTTTTTTGTTGCGATTGCTTTTCAGCGCCGGCGCTCGGGGCGTTTAGATAATGCTATGAATACCATTAATAATTTGTATGAGATAAAAATTTTAGCAATGATTGCGCTTCAGATTTTTACATTTCTTTACTTTAGTTATGTTTACTTTTTTGTAATATTTGGATGTAAAGTATAAAAGTAACGCGAAGTTGCTTTCACAAGTAATTAAAACTTAAAATAAGTGGTACAAATGGAAATTAAGTTTTCTTTGCTTGATTTTTTAAAAATTATGATAATATCTATTCAAGTTTAATTAAATAAGATTTTAACATTTTCTTAGTTTTCAAGATTAAGATTGTATTGTACAATTGTCAATGATTCGATAAGATAAGACACAGCAAGAATTATTGTAAAATAATTATTAAAAGTTTTTTTCAACCAAATGTCAGTTCCGTACTGTCGGCATTTAGGCAGGGCATAGTTACATGAGTGGGCTTGTTTAATCAGTAAAAAAGCACGTACGAAAAAAATGTTAACGAAGCAGAGAGCGGAATAGAAGAGACAGAGAGGCCGAGAAGCTCGACACAATATGACATGACATTCAATTTAAACTCGGACGACGGGGCGGCGGGTGTGCGTTCAATAATTAACATAATGCTCTTTTACTCCTTTTTGCTTCCCGTTTGACACTCCATCACTCATGGAAATTCCATTTTCAATGCTGCTATATGAGGGGTGGCGCGCGGGGTGGTCTTTGCATGCGCGCAATGGACATGGCGGTTTCGGGGCCGAGGGGTGGTCGAAAAAAAGATTGTTAAAAAGGCATGCCCCCACCGCGGCGGTGTGTGAGTGCGTGCGGGGAAAAAAGCGCTCGCTAATCGATACTATAGATTCTGAGGCAAGTAGGCTGCGCGGGTACTACGCCGATTGGTCGGCCGGCGGATCGCTTTCGACTCTTTTTTTTTCGAAGGCCTCTAACGAAGCGGTGGATGTTTGGTCTTTCGGCGCAATCGTGCACCTTTTGAGTCCCAGGTTCCGTGCCGCGCTAACTCGACGGTCAACACTTGAGAATTAAGCGTGCTTATTCGCACCCCACTTTGTCCTTGTTGCGATGTTTTAATTTTCAACGGACGTGTGCTCCGTGGAAAATACGGTTGTACAATTACCACCATCTATTGCTTTGCTGACACCTTCTACGTGTTTTAAGCTACTGTAATTAATCATATGAATATCCTAACTATATTATTAACAAAATCTCGAGACAATGACTACATTACGATGTTATGACTGATCTTAAACAAAAAAATATATAATATTAGCTGTTGTGCGCGACTTCGTCCGCGTGGAATTAAATAATATAGCCTTTGTTACTCGGGGATAATGTAGCTTTCTGATGGTGACACAATTTTTGTATTTGGCCCAGTAGTTCTTGAGTTATTTCAATACAAACAAAAATATAAAGTTTCTCTCTTTATAATATTAGTATAGATAGGAAAGCTTCATGAATTGCTTAGACCAGATTAGATCTAACATTATTACTTAGGTATTACTTGGAACTACCTTACCTATTTGCCTCCATAAAGTTATGAACCAGTCTAAACTTATTATGCATTCTTTTAAGTTTAAGCTACATAAAGTAAAGGGTCACTTGTTATTATTAGTGAGATGGCGCTTGAGTAGCCGTAGCACAGCAGCGCCCTCTCGTGTCGACAAGAGGCGCTCTAGTTAGACGGTGTAATAAACGCTTTTAATAAGTCTTAACTAAAATAACTTTTTAATAAATTCAAAAATATTAAGGCCACATATTTTAATGCGTGGAATTAGACATTGGAGGTCACCTAAAGTACACCTAAAGTACATGTTACAATACGATTCAATAGCGAACATCAAAAATGTATGGAACTGACAATGACGTTCGTTATCTTACACGTGACAAGCACATGACTTATGGAATGTCATTGTCAGTAAAAAAAATTGTCAATTCCCTCAGCGATATCGCCAATCGAAAGATACTTTGGGTAACCCTGCATAGAAAATATGCGAATTTTCTTCATAATAAAAACAGCTTACATTTTTGAAGATGCGACCTTTTTCTTTAAACTAAAATGTAGGTAGGTGTAGGCCTTTCGTGTCTTTCTCCAATACATAATGGTATGCTTAACTGCATTTCCCTATAACTCCTGGGCTTCATTAGACCGATGTCACGCGAACGGCCTTGCGCCGCTCCCTTTATCGCGAACTCAGTCTAATGAAGCCATAAAGTTAGAAAATAAAAGTGTAGGTATTTTGGATCTTGCCCTAATAATCGTCGATCTTGAAACTATAGGACTGTGGACAGAACTTACCTCATTCTTGAGATTGATGGGCTCCTGCTGCGGCCGGGGCGGCGAGTGCCGGCCCGTCTCCGCGCACTCCAACATGTCAGCCTCGCATCCCGACTCGTCTGCACACAAACAGACACAATTAGTCCCATTTTATAATAAAATAAAAATAAAAATATCTTTATTGACCCAAAACATTTAACCTTAAATGCTACGGCTCTGGCCCCTGGGGTAAGCGAGAGCCTGAGCTCCAGGAGGCCTTCTCCTTATTCTAGGTTCTAGGTTATAGATAATGAAATAATAACCTTTTAATACAAAATATTTTTCAGACGACTTCACCGGCGTGGAATTTAAGAAACCCCGAGGTGCCAAATAGCATTATTCTGTAGTGCAATTTATGTCTATTCCGAATTCGATCTATATTGGTTGAACCGTTCTTGAATGACGTGGTAAAAGACATTCCATTCCATACATCCATTCGCAATTTCGCACTTATTTTAGTAAGATTTGACGGTGACTTTTGAATACCAAAACACTATCCTGAAAATAATAATATCTCTATTATTGTATTGTTAAATTCTTAAATTGAAAATATAAATTATTCTCAAACTTAATATTAATTAAATAGAAGACAATTTTCTTTAAAACGTGTGAAGTAAATCATATGAAGAGTGAAGAGCGACCTCGGAGAAAGAAATGGCCGCCGTACCTGACCCGCCTCAACGTGATGCCGCAAATAGGTCAAGAATCGCGTCTACTGGAATTCAGAAGGAAACCCCCGCGCTTTATTTACCTGAGCCCCGCCAACGATAGGGTGCGTGCGAACGAGACGGGCTCGACTAACTGCCTAAAGCCTTGTTCGCACTAGGATAGTATTTAGTCGAGTAACAAGTAGCAAGTATCCTAACAAAAGGATTTACTAATCTATTCTACTAAAATGTTGCTGTTCGGACACGTTTAGTTACTAAATTACTACCCTAGTGCTTAAGTTTATGCTTAAACGAGTCCGAACAGTAGTAAATCCTTTGTTCGGATATTGCTACTTGCTACTCGACTAAAATACTGTCCAGGCTCGAACAAGGCTTTACTCGGAGTCGTTTAATTGTCACTTAGAGCGTCACTTAGTGTAGATATTTTATACTTTATAAGCTATAAAGACAGCGACATAAAGAGACTGTAAATTAAAAGCAAACGTCTTTTTAAGGCGTTTGTAACACTTTTTTCTAAATAACAATATTATCAATTGAACAAATAAAGATTAAAAAAATTCTTCTACAGATAGACTATAAGGGAGGCTTTACCTGCACATATCGGCGAAGAAATTCAAAGATTGCATCACGCAAAATACGCACTAGTCGTGAAGTTGCGGAAAATGGAGCCCATCATTGTTCGAACATTACCTTAAGAGAGGTTTTGACTATATGATATTATATGATATTAGAATAGGCATATATCATACTTAGGCAATGACTATTTTTTTGTGATTGCCATCAGAAGTCAAATCCATAACCAGAACGGAATAAAATGACAAAAATATTTATAACACTTTTATTAAAATAATATTCTTAGTATATTCGTGGAATACATCAATATTTCCTTCAACTACTAATCTCTTACTATCCTTAACTTAATTTCCATGAAAGTATAATTATAGCAACAAATATCTTGATCGTTACGTGGAAATTGGGCTTAAATGTTCAACATAAACTTTCGATGTACTTAGCTTTATTGGAAACGGCTGTCGAATACAGTTATACTGTCTAGGAATTTATTTAATGCAAATAAAGTTAGCTACACACTATCGTATCGGAATAATACATAGTAATAATTTATTTAAGTGCTTCGATAACATTTTGTATTGTGTTACCGATTTAATGTTAATATTATTGAACATACAAGCAGATAAACAATACTTATAATCACTGTGAAGAACATATCTCACTATCACTTATAAAAAAAAACAGAGATGGAAATATGTTTTTGCTGGTGTGTTGGTAGTCATGGCAGTGGTGTGTAAAGGTAGTAAAATCAACACTATTATAATAAAACAATAACGCTTTTTATGTTTGTACCTATATATGTTTGAATCTTTAAAACTACGCAACGGATTTTGATGCGGTTTTTTTAATAGATAGAGTGATTCATAAGAAAGGTTTATATGTAACTATAGACCCGCCCCGGCTTCGCACGGGTGCCATTATTATTATGTTATATACAACGTTCACAGTTTTTCTGTAGTATATTTAGTATCAGCATTGTACCCGTGCGTAGCCGTGGCGGGTCGCTTGTAAATTATGATAGGATTATCTCTGTGAATGATATTCCTACAAACGACACTTAGATAAAGCAAGGAGATCTCAAACAAATAGTGGACGTTACCACTCCAATCAACTCCGCATACAAGCGATAGTGAACCTTATCGACCTTTACAAAGTAAGACACCACCAATCATTGTTCTGCAAATAGCCCCGGCCTAAGCAACACGAACTGATGCCAAAACGTAGCAGCCGTCGAATATGATTGCTCCTAATGCGGCCGGCGTGGGGGGGAGAGGTTAGGTTAGAGAGGGGGACTAAAGGGGGGGAGGTTACTGCGTCGCGCCGTGTTCCTGACCGAGCAGTAAGTCTGGCTTAATCCTATCGGAAACGCGGGCCCCCCATTGAAGATCGGCTAGGATCCACACGACGTCAATGTGTGAGATATGTCTAAAGATATAAAACACATTTTTGTAACATCTGACTGAATTAAAATTATATAAGTTTGCTTAAGAAAGTACGAGTTTATAGTTGTATTATGAACAAGTAAAAACAAACGCAGTAAACCTAATACATAGAAGTTTTTTTTAAATATAAAGCGGTACGGAAGAGGAGACGCACAGCAAGAGGGTATTCTTTTCATATACTTCCCCTCCCCTGCCATATCGACTTCCCCATCCCATCATTTCCTCATAAGAAAAGGATAGGAAGGGAAAGTGGACTAAAATTAGGCCCCCGACACCACACTCATCAAACGAAACACGGAATTGCATCCATTTCACGTCTGTTTTCTATCTATTTCTAAAATACCACGAATTTTACCAGGCTAGCCAGCCAATTCATGCGAGGATGTTAAAGCGTGCTCTACCACTGTTAAGCTTGCGTTTAATAGAAATTTATCGGTACCTCTTAGTATCTTTGTCCTTTATTTATTTCGTATCTTGTTTGTTTTACCAACATAAGGCATAATTTATCGTATACCGCAGCACAGGCGTCAGACTTATCCGTAGTAACTACACCTCGTATAGCCGGGCGATGCATCTAGGCGAGGCGGGGGACGAGCGGGCCGAGGTGGACATTACAAATTAATAGTACAAAGACCGGCCGCAGATCGCCGTTGCGAAAATTTACAGGCGGCAGACACTTATAGTGTACTGCGGACGATAAAGGCACTGGCTTTATGGACACGTAAGGCAGACTTAAGGCTCGACGACGACAGAGTTTTGGCATGTGTTTATACCTTGCACTAAACAATTTCCTAGCCTATACTGTATATGTTTTTATGTGACAATATACAAACTGGTTTAGTTACATAGTTACAGATAGTCTAGCCTTAATCTTCATATGCGGTAAATTGAGATACATTTTTAAAATATGCTTCAAACCCTTTAGTATCTACTCTATCGTTAAATTTACTATATGCATCTCTATTATCTTTTCTAAGAAACTTGTTACTTTTTGCTTATAAATTATTTTGCTATTATTCCCAAAATAGTCTAAACAGTGTCACAATATTTGGGTCCATTGACTTGTCCGTTGCCGGGGGGTCAGTCGCCGCGCACACTCGCACCCCTCGCCCTGCGTCAGACGAGTGCGTCCAGAACCCATCCCCGGCGGTGCGTTGATTGCGTTAGTCTCGAAGATCCTATTCTCTACCAGACTGGAATGTAAACTGATCACAGATATTTGATTTGTATTAAGATATAACTGAAATGTTATTTAGGAACATTGAATTTTTAAGAAGTTCCGTTGAAGAATCGCTGTTGCAAAAATTCTAAGTACGTTTTATTCTCTGAATATCTTGGTCTTGTCATTTTTATTACTTTACCCAAGATACTAGACTCAATATTGATTCGTTTATCTAGCTTAAAATCGCTTCTAGATGCAGTGTGAATAGTTTTTTCATATCGATCATTAAAACCAAGAATTTTAAAAGTGAAATGAACCGAGTAAGCGAATACTAATCGGACACTTAAAATAGATTATTTTAACTTGGTATCGGAGATCGGAGCTCTTTTATATTTCTATTCAGCACCGACATGATCGGTGTAGGCTTTAACGAATGCCTCTCGACAATCGTAAGCGGACAAATTGCTTCTAAAACAACAAAAGCCGAGGCCGGAAAAATTCACAATCGCAACGAATCATTAATCTCAGAAAACAAATGGAAATCGGCCGACATCTGCCGCTATATATACTATGGCGAAAAAAAAAATGGCCGCCGCCATAGTCGACAGTTGTCACGTTATTCTCGACGGGATTAATTAGAAATGCGATTAAAAGCAAACAAAACAGGGTGAACTTAAATTAATGAAAAATTACCACCCTCCGCGAGCGACTCGTCAACTCTTTTTTTTTCACAGGCTCGCTCCCGCGCATTAGGCGGCTTTAATTTGAATTCGAAATTAGAATTACGCGCGCTTTATAATTATATTTTTTTTTCGATGGCGGCGAGCTGATTTCTAATTCTCTAGGGTCGATTATATGCTGATGTTGAAGAATATAATTTTATTCGCATATCTTTTTGATGAAATCTTTTAATTTTTTATTCGATGTTAAAGATTAAAAAATATAAAAAAAGACATGCGATTTTTATAACTTGTAACTTGTAAGTACGAGTAAACTTACAGATAAAGCACAAAATAAGTTATTTTAATCCAAACAATACTCGTACATTACACTGCTTTTCTTTGCATTTATCGAAAATCCATTTATTTAAACATTTTTGTTTTCAATACATTTTAGCATGCTTTTTTATGATAATTCTTAATATATTTCTCACAATTTAACTAAATTGTGAGAAATTAATTAATTAAATTTAACTAAGTTGTTAAGAACTCTTAACCGCTAAAATTCTCCAAATAACCTTAATCAACATTAGTTTTGAAACTCACCCAACAATTACTTACGAATTAAAAAGAATCCCGAACATTGAGGCGGTATTTTAAAATATAAAATGTTCGCACAATTGACTTTCCCGCGTGAATGTAATTTTAGAACAATAGCGCTGGATATAATAAGTGATCGCGGGACGTGGAAGGGCAATGAGAGCTTTTGTACGACGAGTGTGCCCTGAGGGCCCTCAGGCACGCGCCCGCACCCGTCTCCGCGGACATTTTATATATATATTTTTTTAGACGAAATAATAATCGCCTTATTTAGTTGATAGAACATCGATAGTATTCGATCATTGTTAAATGTCTTGATAGATAAAAAATAACTCAATAGAATGAAAGACACGGTGCTTGGATGAAAGAAAAATAGAGAAGAACGCGTTATTCTTCCTAAACCCTTTTTAAGGCAGAGGCGATATATTTACCGCCAACAAAAATGTTGCTTATCTTTCTATGTGAGTTATAAAAGGAGTCCTAATTTGTTGCACTGGCAACTAAGGAGGTATGCCTTATCACTAAGAAAAAAAAAGACGCTTGTGTGACATATTTTTCTTGGCGTCACTAGCTGTTAAAAAAAGAAAATGTGTTACTCCGTGAATCCTTCTGCCTTATAAAGGGTTAAAATTGATATTCTTTTGCAGTTCTATTAATGTTCTTCATGAGCAACATACACAACGTTCTAAATCAATTTATACAGAGTACTTGGAATCGGATTTTCAAATGAATGTATCTTCAATCGCTTTTATAGCATCTAATTTTGCTGTCTTCAAATAGCACGAATAACATACTACGTAAGAAGCACATAATAAAGTTATATCTATATCTCTTGGACGTCATTAAAATTACACATTAGAAGGAATTTTACACACGCGAACGCATTTCCGCGATTACGACGTACCGTGTGATGTTCCAACAGCAATAAAATTTTCTTCAAACTACCCACTACGGTAGTTCAAAGAACTGTCAACGGTGAATGCATTGTGTGAATAATGAGCGTAAGTACAACAAACGATGTAAATTAAGCACGGTATGCTTTCGTTGTTGCATGAAATAAAAAAAAAAGTGTGTTTTTTGGTATAACACGTCCTGGGACCTGAGAAAACTTGTGACTTAAGGTTTAGTTAACGTGACCACCTTTTTTTCGTACTCAAAACGGGTCATTTTTCATGAATGTTATTGAACTGAAGAAAATAAAAAAAAAAAAAAGTTTTTCGAAAAAGTTGGAAAACACCTAAAATGTCAAATTAGTCAACTCTATTGACGAGCCGTGCGATAGATAAAGTGTACATACAGAGGGCAAAGCTTCATGAAACCTTCAAAATTTTAGTAGGGATGTCACGACAGGTTAAGACAAATAACTCACATTTTCGCGTGGTTTCAGAAAACGGGGTAATTTGGAGTGACTCGTCAAGATAAAATGGGACAGTCCCGTTTATAACGAGACGTCTGGTCACGTTAAGAGTGCGTGAAAGGTTGGCACAGCCAAATATATTGTACAACAATGATATATTTTTTCCACGGAGCAATGTCCAACGTTCTTACAATAAACGTATTAACACGCAAAATATTTCAAATTTATAATAATTAACAAAATTAGTCTCCCCAGTGATTACTTTTATTTTTATGTTACTTTATGTTGTTTCGTGTGTAAAAAGTTAATTTGACAAGCGATATTAATCGACTTTACGCGGTATTTCAAAATGTTTACTATAATTTATGAGCTATTCCTTGAATTCGAAACGTTGATTCACTAGAATTACTTATAGTATTAACAACGATAAAGTTAAAATAGTAAAGTTCAATTAAATATTAAAATTGTTTGCTGTTTAGTTTATAATTGGTATGTCAATAGACTTAAATTCTATAGCTTTTAAAATAGTACTACAACGCTGTCATCTTAACCAAGATCGAAATAGAGTAAAAATCCTAATAATGCTATGGTTTCAATAGACCACAATCTACTAATTCTTAGCTAAACTTCTAAAGATTGTATTCGACCATGATGGGCTGTATTTTCCCGCAACTCCACGACTAGCGCGTATTTTGAGTGACTTCACACATCATTGAATTTCTTTGCCGATGTGTAGATTACATCACGATGTTTTCCTTCACCGTAAGAGGGACGAGTAAATAGGTACATACAAAAACCGTAACACGGTTTGATACATGGCGGGATTCGATTCGGGATGTCGTGTGAAACATGAGAGATAAAATATAAAAAAACTACTGCCCGCTCAATGATTGGTTAAACACAATAACAAAGTGATTTAAACCGATACAAAATCGGTGCGAAAATGATGTTGAAATGGCGCGAAATGCGTAAACTAGTGCATGATTAAAACGAAATGAAGCAGCGCCCGTTTACAAATATCGGTCAATTAACGGCCGAGTGGGATAACAATTGAAATCGGTTTCGCTTTCACCGAGGCCGGACCACGGGCTAAATATAATAATAGACGGATACATCAATGCTTGTCCACCGTGTTTTCGTACAGTCACTTTCAATTTTCCGTGCGCGCGCTCCGTGTGGACCACTACCACCGCAATTCACCCCTGACGTCGCGTCCGCCGCGCCGGTGAGATCCCAGTGAGTTCCTATAGCTAAATTGAATCAATAATCTGTAGTTCTTTTTTGTGATTTACAATTAATTACAATAACTTCAAATGCATTATTGATTGGCAGCTTGGCCTCTTTTCTTCGCTTGATTTAATATTTTGTATCACTTGATTGATTGAGCTTTATTTAATGTTAAATCTTTTTGTAGATTTTGGTGAGTCAGTCGTTTTAAGTGTTACACAAATGTATATGTTTGTGATAGACTGGATTCCAACATGTCTTTAACCTTAAGAAATAACAACGATCTTGATCGATACCAGTGGTATTTCATACCTCTGTCTAATACTGGCGAAAATGAAGTATTAAACAGATTCCTTTTAGTTTTAATAAGAAAAATCTAAAATATCTGCACTGAACGTGGGACACCTTGAGTGACCAGAGATTTAATACAGCAGTGAATCCTTCGATCGAGCGATAATCAGTGAGAATTATTGCAAATAGTAGTGGTCTGAATGTTGATATGGATGCGATACGCGTGTCGCGGATTGTGCGCGCGGCCGTGGAGCCGCGAGCACCGCACATTTGTTGCAGTGCTGCTTACGTACGATTTAATCATTCACCGACCCGCTAGCATCGCTCGAAATTAAATCGTGTGCCCGTGGATTGCATTATTTAAATTTTATGAAAATTAGCGGCCGAGAAAAAATTAAAACTACCAACATTCAACACCGCTTTAAGTGTTTACTTTGCTGTTTAACATTTTTTAATTACGGTTACAAAGTGTTGAGTTTTGGCGATTTTAACGTGAATAATGATTATAATTGTTACAATTGTTATCTAATAATTTCGAACGAATGGAAAATAAATCGTCTATAATTTAAACTAAGCTGAATTGAAGCTTTCATTATTATAAATAGGATTAAATCCAATCTTTTAAGTGCCTAAAGATTTTTTTGCTTTAAACGCCCCGATCGTTACTAACTAAAAGTTACATGTAAATAATTTGCCGCAGTATAACTTACGCTAAGTTGCACGTATAATATAAGCTTTCAATACAGTATATTTGTAAGAACAATAGTATAATTAAAAATTTAATATCCCTGCCGGCACCAGTACGACTCGAGTCCGTGCTCCCGCGTACAATCAAAAAGATTTTTAACGATATATTTCACGATAACTTAACATCTGTACTAAACACAATACGTGTACAATCATAAAAATTGCTCATCCATAAACGCCCATAATAATAATATGCATTAACAGACTAACATTTAAAGGAATATAAACTTTATAACAAATAAAATAAAGTTATAAATCCTTTGAGATATTATCGATTCATTAGTAATTTGAATGAAAGGGTTGGCAAATCCAACTTCTATTGTTAATAGTCACGCGTCGACTTAGTATAAAACATAATTACGTATTATATTTCTGTTTGCAATTGGAATAAAAACGTCCCGTGATGAATGAGTACCCCATTCCTTACAACTACCTGGGATTATTCCAATACGACAAACTTCAATGCAACATTCATAATGTATTATTACTACAGGGACACCTAAGCAAATGTTAAGCTACTTTTTGGGTCTATAAAAATATGACTTTCGTGTTTAAAGTTAGATAATACTTAAAAAAAAGAAATATCATTAAAAATATGAAAGCTTTGAAAGGTTTTTAACAACTATAATACTAGTTTGTACAATAAATGTGTAATTATATAAAAAAAATCTCACTTGGTCCAGTGTGGTGATAACCTGACAACAAAAAATATATAAATTAAGAAATATCTCGGTAAATATTTACAATGGTTATAGTAAAATCAATGGCGTTTACTCTATTGCCCCCTTATTCCGAAAAAAAAATGTATAAAGTACTGCGACAAACGAGGACCGATAGCCATCGTTTATACGATACTGGAGAATACTCGGAACTAAATAAGATAGACCAGGGGTCTCATTGGACCAAATTATGTATCATAAGAAGTACCAGGAACAAGGATGTTCTGTATTTTGGAATAAATTTCATGAATGTACCAGTACCGAACGTAGAAAGTACCACAGTACTAACACTGATTCTCGTTTCGGAATAGAGCGATGTTTTTAATCGTCATTTATCAAGTGACGTAAGCAAGCGTTAATAAAGTGTAGACAAACAGTGGCGGAATGTCAAGTAATGTGATTAAGTAACATAAAAAAGGCGCAAACAACCGCCATCGCTGAGACGTCTCGTTATTTCGATTCTAATTATGTTTAATGTCCCTGTTATTTTTTGAGTTTTAATGCGCGCCCGCTATAAAAAGATAATCAGAAAAATAATTGAAACGAAATAATAAAGGGAGCAGGGAGGGCCGCGGGGAGGCAGGGGGAGGCGATTAATGACGAAAGGGGGGAGGATAGTCGGCGCATTACGACCTAAATAATCAACATAATTACACTTTTTACCCCCGTTTCCCCTTTCAACATCTGAGAGTCTATTTGTAAAGGCCTAAAAATAACCAATTTCGAGTCATTGTGACACAGTATTTTGTTCACTGAATGTCATTAAAAATTACTATAAATGATCGCTTTCACAGTACATTCACATGGAATAGAAAGAAACAATAAAAAAAAAACGTTTTAACAGCCAAGAAAGAGAGTAATACGGAGCCTAATTTTATGCAGAGAGTTGATATTTGAGTATGCAGTTCTATAGTTTTGTATACTTTTCTGAAGACCCTATTCTATGACGTTCACACTTAATTCTGCGTGTCTTATTGTAACCGTACGAATATTCTGTTGATTAGAAAGAAGATGCGGGACTGTTATCTATATCTATACTAATATTATAAAGAGGAAAGATTTGTATTTTTGTATGTATTGTATTAATAAGTCAAAATAAAACTCGGTTATAAACTACTGGGCTGATTTCAAAAACTCTTTCACCATTAGAAAGTTTCATTACTCCCAAATTTCCTAGTTTCCTAGTACTATTTGTTTTAATTAACATACATATTTAGCTTTTTTATAAAGCAAAAGTTATGACTTTATTAAATTTTTATCTGACTTGTATATTCTTGACTTTTTGGTTGTAAACAACTTATTGGATTTGTTAAGTTACTGAAGAAATACTGTTTTTTTTTAATATAAGTACTTAAATACTGGTAAAAGTTTATTTTAACGTTTTACAATAAGTAAAGCGAGAGTTTCTCGAAGGAATCAGTATATAATTAAAGATAATGAGACGCCATTCAGACGTCCGTCTGGGTCCTTTGCGGCGTAGAGTTAAGAAAATACAATACTAGATCACGAACAAACTTTTTCAAAATTCACAAAAAAATCAAATTACAAAATTCAATTATATAAAATTTCAGTATATAAAAATGTAACAAATGTTTAATAAGAAACTAGCTGTTGTACGCGACTGCGTCCGCCAAATGATATAGCCTATGTGACTCGAGGATAATGTGGCTTTCTAATGGTGAAAGAATTTTTAAAATCGACCCAGTAGTTCTTATTTCAATATATACAAAAATTCAAAAATACAAAGTATCTCTGTTTATAATATTAGTATAAATAGAGTATGTATTATTTAATGTTAAAAGTCAATATAAAAAATAAACTATACGAAACATTAAGGAATGTGCAGAGCTCGAGATCCGTTACGCCGTTCCGGAGATACTTTTTAAACATCTATCCTTAGTAACTTTCGCATTTATATTATTAAGATTGTTTTAGTCAGTCTATAAATTTATAGCTCTTCGCACCCCGTCTGCGCGGACTAAGACAGTGATCTCCAAATGAAGGATTTAATTCAGTTATTTCGTAGTTATCCCTTCCTTTTTATTTGCAAAATCAACTTAAAATTTAATTGTTGATTAAGTCAATTATTCATCGCCTTAATAATTTTAAGACTTTCTAAAATTATTTGCGAATAGCAATTTTCATTCATTTATCATTATTGAAATAAATGATTACAATAAAAAATTAAGATTGAAAACAAAGTTCAAATGAAAGTCACCTTAACATTTAGATAGTTCTAGAAATTAGGTTAGATTCTGTTTGAAAGTTGCAATACAAGACCACACAAACAGGCGTGGAGTTGAAGTCCTTCCTTCCATCTGTTACTTAAAAGGTACTTAACAGATTGAAAGGTAGGCTTGTATGCTTCCAATACTGTAGCTTACTTATGTCATTGTCAGCGGTCACTTCGCTATTTCAGCATCTACGTAGCCACTTTTATGTTAATTTATAAAAGTAAGTATTTTACCTAATTTTAAAACACATAGTTTATTACCATTAAATTCTTCTCCCTAAAGTAACAATAGCAAAATACATTATTTATAGGTTATAAAATTAAAAATCGCGATGGCAATCGTAAAGCTGCGTCGACTTGTAATTTGCGAGAACAAAAAAATATATAGACTATTTAAAATTAAAATCGCTAATGACGGAGACCATTAAGTTAATCATTTTAATTAGAAGTTGGCGATCTTCTGCGCTTTGTGCGAAGCTTTTTTATAACGAGGTGCGCTCATACAACGATATTAAGAAAACATTTTAATAGCTACGTTTACATCGATATATTATCTCTTATACTGGTGAAACACCTTTAAAAAATTATATACTTTGCAGTATGTTTTTAAGCCTTACTGTAGCACTTAAAAGTTTAATTAACTAACATCTTATAGAGTTGATTTCTTAAATGAAATCAACTCTACTAGGGACCATAAAACGAGACAGACGAGTGTATTTTCAAACCCCACTACAATATTTAAGAGCATCTAACGTGGTAAGTCCACTCTAAACTCCAAATTCTGCGATCTGATAATTTTGACACCATTTAGATTTTAAGCGACGCTTAAAGAGTGGCGTTTGATCATTGGGCCGTAACTCAGTTATTTTTATTTTTTTAATATTATAAAGTGGCAAACGAGCAAGCGGCCACCTGAATTCGCTGAAATAGCGAAGCTACTGCTGCCCATAGACACCTGCAATTGCTGTTGCGTTGCCTACCCTTAATATACGGCGGAGAAGACGCACAGAAAAAGGACAATACCTCTTTCTATGCGTCCCCACCCCTGCCAAATCCCCTTCCCCTTACCATCATTTCCTTATAAGAAAAAGATAAGAAGGGAAAGTGGACTGAAATTAGGCCTCCGGCACAACATTCATCAGACGAAACACGGAATTTCTTATGTTTCACGCCTGTCTTCTGTGTGGTCGTGGTATGTCAGCGGGCGAGCCGGACAATTTGTGCGAAGATGTTAAAGCGGGCTCTACCACTGTGTGAATATCTATACCTATGTATTTTCAAGGTCTGATGTAAAAAAACATAACTAAACTCTATTTAACGCAGAATAGTCATTCTTATTCATAAGTAGGCGCCTATAACTCTAGATGGACTACTCTCAGTCAAATTTACGTCAATCTAGGAATCTTTAAAGGTGATCTCTGCCTATACCCCTATGCTACAGTCATCAGTGCATATTACACGCACGTGTCACGCTTGAGTGTCCAGGATATGAGTAATATGCCACCTCCTGTCAACACCCAGCCGGACCTTAAGGTTGTCAATTGAATAATTTGCGAATAGAAGTACGATGAAGATTGTTAACACGTTTACAAAGTCATCATTACATATTATTGTAATACAAAACGTTAGTTTACATTGTAAAGATGAGGGGCTACCCAAAGTATCTTTCGATTGGCGATATCGCTGATAGAATCGACAAAAATGTAATAAGCTAAGGATGACATTCGATAAGTGATGTGTTTTCACGTGTGAGATATCGAACGTCATGAGATGGATGGTAATAAATATTAAGGTACCTACTAATTAGTGCCTGCTTTTGAAGATAATCCTGTCATTTTATGTCATTGGACAGTATCCTTAAGAAGTGAACGACCTATTTTTATTTGTAAGTATCACTAAATTGGTTTTCAAAGTCACTGTAAACTTAAAACTTCTGTCCAGCATTCACATGTCTGAATTTAATCACTTATTTACCGTTTCTTTGTAATAATATAAAAACTGTTATTTTACCGCAAGAAACAGTTACACGAAACATCGGCCTCTTTAATTATTTAATAATAAACTTAATGTCAACATCGTCACAAATGAGCTATTAATTCGATGTTAATTAAACTCGCGTTATCATCGCATGCACAACTAATTAACAACAACGTAAGAGAAAAACAACCAGTTCAAGTTAATCATTACTTTTGAGAACCTGAATATTGTTGTATTACATTATTGAATTAAGAAAAGTTGTAAGTTTAGTGATTCACGCAAAATACGCGCTAGTCGTGGAGTTGCGGAAACATAGCCCCTACTACTAAGTTTAGTGATACATTGCGGATTATGTTAGGGAAAAAATAATGTACAGTTAGATAAAGCGACGATGGATAGGCTACGTAATGATAGGATAGATTTACTTGAACGATGACCATATTGGTAAAGGAAGTACAGGACAGTCTTCGAGATCAGATTATTGTATGAATGTTAAACAAGAGTAACCAAAAGTATATTCGCTACGAAGTGGTTCGATAACGAACATCAAATATGTATGAAACTGACAATGACATTTGATAGGTCATGTGCTTGTCACGTGTGATATCGAACGTCATTAGCAGTTCCATACATCTATGATGTTTGTTATCGAATCGCTTTGTAGCGCTTACTTTGGGTTACCCCCCATTTATTTGTAACACCCGAACGTTTTCTTTTTCTAGTCTTATTATCGACCTATGTTATTTGGGATTAGAATTAACTAACGCGTATTAAAAGGGAAGGCTTCGATAAAAAAAGATAAAATATTGCTTACGATAACTCCTAGTTTCAATGCCCCCTTCATTCGATACCCACGCATAGGGATTTTCATTTTTCATAAAGGCTGTGATTGCAATGGCCTCTGAAAGAAGAAAAAGAAAAGTTGTAGGAAGAGTTTTTGGAGTTATTCTTTAATAAGAGAAAAAGATGAGGGTGTTAACTTTTACTAGTAACATCGTGCCCGCGTTTAGTTGAACTCTTTTATAAGATGAAGATAAAATGTAAGTGAAACAAGGACATTCGCCCAAAACACAATCCACGACTTGTATCTTTAAAATAACTTTAGTTTGACTCGAGCAATTTATCAATCTACATTTTAAGTCTTATGCAAGGAAAATGAAGTTATAATGAGTTAATGTATCCGTCATAATACATCAAGGAGGAAATTAAATTAAGACTTTAATATTAATTACTTATTAACCTGTAAGGATAATATTTATAAGAAACATTTAATTGCCTTGCAAACGATAATATTTAACTAGTATTTTTACAGAACTCAAACGAAGAATAGAATACAAAACATAATAAAAAGACAAATGGTAACTGGCCATAAATAAGTAATAGTAATTTGTATGTATTGAAATACCTCAAAAACTACTGGAACGATTTCTAAATTTCCTTCACCATTACTTAGTTACATTACCATCAAGTAACATAAGTTTTAATTTTTAATTCCGCGCAGACGAAGTCGCGAGCAAAGGCTAGTTACGAATAAGGCCACGTCTATGATTAAAATCCACTCAATTGACATAATATTTGTTGAATTCAAATAACGTATGACTCATATTTCCTTAATTATATTAAATTTGGTAAATCACGTGTACGGCCTTGTGATTATTCATGAGGACAGGTCCGGAAATAAATATAATAACAAATTGATTAGAACTTTAATTGCATCCGCGTATGATTTTGTCTTTACAAAACTCTGTAATAGGATAAATTCTGCTAATATTAACTTTATCATCAACACATAAGTATTTTTTATAGGAGAATGGGGCAAACGAGCAGCGGATGAACTGAATCAATTGGTCCGACGCCCACGGACATCTGCAACGCCAGAGGAACCACAAATGCGCTGCCGGCCTTTGAGGGAGAAGTACGCTTAAGTATGTTTCTTTGACATCTTATTATACTTCTTACAAACATTACTGTTATTATAAATGCGAAAGTTACGATTAATTGTTAGATGTTTTTGTGATGATATCTCCGAAACTACTTAACGGATCTCGAAGAAATTTAGCATAGACTTAGAACATAGTCTGAAAGAACGCATAAACTACTATATTTGTTTAGTTCCGCGCAGACGGAGTCGCAGGCGACGACTAGTATAATATTAGCAAAGAATAGTCAAACTGTGATATCGTTGTTCAAAGGTTTTGTAACCCTATGGCTCCATTACACCGAATTCACATAAAAACGGAGATTTTTCTCCTGCATAAGGCCGTTTTTGCGTTAATTCAGTCTACTGAAGTCATCGGGTAACTGACACACTGCGAACAGCGGCTACTGTACCTACATGTATTCGTAGACGATTGTTTCCTAACCATTTCGGTGAAATTTAATTTAACGCCCACAAAACAATTATAGACTGACAAGTTATTTGACCCTGTGGGCATGAAACTAAGTTATGTAGCTCACTAGTTGAAGGTCTTTGTAGGTTTTACATATTTTCGGAGCGACAGAAGCTTAATCTCAACGGGATAGATGTCGTTGTTTGATTATAGGGCAAGAAATTGTCATAACAACATGATTACGAGCTATATTATAGCTCTAATAGCAACTTTAACAGTGGTAGAGCCCGCTTCAACATCTTCGCATGATTTGGCCGGCTCGCCCGGTGAAATACCACGACCACACAGAAGACAGGCGTGGTATGACGATATTCCGTGTTTCGTCTGATTAGTGTGGTGCCGTAGGCCGTAATTTTAGTCCACTTTCCCTTCCTATCCTTTATTAAAAGGAATATATGAGAAGGGTAAGTGGTTATGGCGAGGGAGGGAACGTATAGAAAGAGGAATTATCCTCTTGCTGTGCGTCTCCTCCTCCGTAGATCAAGGGTAGGCAACGCATCTGCAATTGCATATGTCTATGGGCAGCGGCCGCCTCGCTATTTCAGGGCATCCAGGTAGCCGCTTACTCGATTGCCACTTCATAATATAAAAAAATTCCAAGCAAATTTATTTCTTTGACTGGTCAAATATGTTTTGCTTATCAAAACCTTGTCTAATCAAGTTCCCCTGTTCTATTTACTATTTCTAATTCAAAGGATGTAAGTACTTATATCGATTGTTAAAATTTGCTCCCTAAATTGACAATATAATGACTACAAACAAGTATCTGCTTCCGAGTTATTTAACTGATTGGTACTCTGTGATTTAGCTATAATTTAATACAATTACATCTATGGCCATACTAATATTAAGAAGTATAACTAGATGGCAGCAGTAGTTAGTTGATTCACTCTCAATGGACTTAAGTGTACTTATAAATAAAATGTTGTTTACCAACAATTTTTTAACGGTTTTTTTTTAACTGTAGGGGCCGAATTTTTAAACCCCGGTCAAATACTTAAGAGCGTAAGAGAAGAGCGTCGTTAGACGAACATGTAAATGTTAAGTCCTCGCTTAAACTGCAAACGTCGATCTCGTTTTATTTCGACACCACTTAGATTTTAAGCGACGCTTAAATTTGAGTGGCGTTTGAACATTCGGCTGTTAGACTTTTACTTTTTAAGATTTTAGTCTCTGGAGAGTGAGATAGCTGATTTGTGTAGACACGTGCTAAATGGTCTTAGAATGTCATAGATTAAAGGAACCAGATGAGACGTGATATGACATACTGACAGCGACTGAGACACATTTATACGAAATTTACGTAAGGTGACAGAGACAGTGCCTAAGATCTTTGGTCCCTTTCTCCGTATGCAATTTGGTTTGTTTGTGTCCAGATATATGATCCAAGCAAATGCGCTCCAACGTATTTTCGGTGAACTATTTTTTCATACGTCCCCGGCAAAGGCTTAAGACAACATACTTATGACTTGTTCCAAAGCATTATTTGTCCCTCAACCGTATACGCTATAGCAATTTCTATATCTTTCTCTTTCTACGTAGTATGTGCATGCAACGTCATAGCAGTCATATAATAAAATATTAATAAAAATATTTGTATAATATAAGGTAAAGTCACCAGTAGTTGACCATGTACCTGTAGTTGACCACTAACGCACATAAACCGATAAAATAAGAATTCGCGGCAATATTTTTAACGTATTCCATCTTAAGTAGTCAGTGTTGCTATCTGGCCAACGAAACGCGCGAACTTCGCATCCATATTTTCTTAATTATTCCTAATGGTTGCCAGTTGTTTCTTGAGGGACGCTTCGTAATTCTATTATTCGTTTTTTTGTCGCAATTTTCTTAAGGATAAAAATAGTTTGATTTTAAATATTACCAAGTTTGTCACCTAGTTGACGGTAAGTTTTTATGCCTTTTTTTCGCTGAAAGTTTACTTATAATTACAACAGATATTTAACATTTCAAAGTTTGTTGAAATTGAAATACGGGGGTGGTCCACTACTTATTCCGTTTTACCATGATTTTTCAGTAATTGACCATAAGTACTGGACAACTTCTGTTTTTTTTTAATCTTTAATATACCGTATACAATAACATATGAAGGGGGTAGCATTGATTAAAATAAACTATTGTGTTTACTTTTACAATAAATTGATATTATTTAGTACCTTTGTTGTAAACTATGATGAAGTCCAAGAAGACAAGTAGTACTAGAAATTTATTTGATGTACCTTAGAGATGATGATGATGATGATGATGAGAGATATACCTGATGTTCCTTTATATAAGTTTTATCGAGTGGTGGTTTCTATTATTATTCATATTTTTCAAATAAAACGTAAATTTCTCTTATTTTGCTACTTAATTAACAATCAGCCCAATTAAAGCTCAAGCAACTGAATGGTCATCTACTGATGCAAAACATGGTCATCTACTAGTTTTTCGATGGTCAACTACTGAATCTATGATTGTGTATTTTATTTTATTTTTCATATTTATACAACCATTGTTCAATTGAAAATACTGGTTCTTTCATTAAAACACTTCAACAAAGCTTTGAAAAAAAAAACAAATATTTGTAATACGATGGAAATTAAAATGCAACATTAAAAAAGAAAATTTGGTGTCCTTAAGTGGTCCACTACTGGTGACTTTACCTTATGTAAACTGAATTTCCGAGTTGAAATAATATTTTACATACATTTTTTTTCAAAATCTTTTCCTTTCTAAACATTTTTGACATGACGTATACGTTTTTTAATTACAATATTCTATTATTATTTTACATCTACAATTTTCGTGTGCGACTTTCTACGGTGTATCGAAAAGTTTCAATTAATTGTTTTTGTTAACAAAAAATATATAGTTTTTGTTTAAAAACAGAGAGTAGCGAGAATGTTTTCTATTAGTTCAGCAGTTTCCCGAAATTACAAACGAACAAACTTTACCTTTCAATTAATTTATGAAAACGTACATCATTTGCAAACTGTTTTAATTGTTAAATTTTATGATTGTTTAAGTTCAACTGTGGTAGAGCCCGCTTCAACATCTTCGCACGAATTGACCTTTTCTTTCGGTGAAATACCACGACCACACAGAAGACAGGCGTGAAATGGAAGCAATTTCTTGTTTCGTGTTACGAATGAGGTGCTGGAGACCAAATTTTAGCCCACTTTCCCTTCCTATCCTTTTCTTACAAGGAAATGATGGCAAAGGGAAATGGATATAGCGGGGCAGGGGAAGTATAGGAAGAGGAATTATCCTCTTGATATGCGTCTCCTCCTTCGTAGATTAAGGGTAGGCAATGCATCTGCAATTGCAGATGTTTATGGGCAGCGGTCGCTTCGCTATTTCAGTGAATCCAGGTGGCCGCTTGCTCGTTTGCCACTTTATAATATAAAAAAAGTTATGACCAAAGTCTGTCATTCCTTAAGGGATGTTCAAAAAGTTTTATATAATTAATGTAACTAATGTTCCGGTAAACGATAATTTTTTCATCAAGATCAGATATTTCAAATATGGACAAAAATGTCTAACAAACAAATCAAATTGTAACACACGCGTAATTGATATGATGATTGATAACAAGCCGCCGAAAATATAGAAATTATGTTCTAAAACTGACTCTGAATTTACAGAAATATTTTTTTCATCGACGATCATCAAATTGTTTACCCTATCGTTCGAGATGAATTAATAACATAAATAACCGGCTTTAAGTGAACAATATAAAATTGGCAAAACCGCAATTATGCACGCTTGAAATCGGTCGCATTCATCAACGTCACCAGAAATGCTTCACCCGCTAAAAAGTAGAGCCGCTTTGAGGCAAGATGATTCCGCGACCAATCCTATAACGCTAATAACATCCCAATGAAGGGTTGCGGTCGATTCGAGAAATTTAATGAAATATTTGATTTATGCCCACCATGAATATCAGGTAGCTTATTATGAGAATATATCATTAAATATTACATATATAATTAAAGGCCGGGTTAGCCCGGAGCTACCCCAATTTATGCCGCGCGGGCCGCATTATAATTTTAATAAAATTGCCCGCCGCTCGATAAAATAATACAGAAGAGTAGAAAAAAAATAATAACGAAATTATAACACGTCTGATTGATGTATTATTTGGTAATTTATCGTGTGTAATTACATCGTGTAATAATGGCCGATAATGCGATGCGGCGACGGCGCTCGGGGAACGATTTATTAGTATTTATTAAAGTATGAATTATTGTATAATTACTGGGATGGTGCTTCCAAACTAAACAGAGCGGTTGTTTTAGGGTTGAATTTATGACCGGTTCTCGGAGGCGATCTAATCGCGCTGCCGACTGAACCTCGCCGCGGCGGTGCGCAGGATGAAATTAAACTTTAAAGACGCTTTCCAATGTTCATCATTCGATGTTTTTGCAACGGCTTTGTTTTAAATATTTCACATGAATCGAAGTGCTACTCAGAGCCTAGGATTATAATTTACGAATCCATGTGAATATTAAAAGTATATTTTCGTTGTTTTCATGGAATACATTTTTTTCATTGATTTAACTTATTCATAACTTACATTTTAGTTATTGATGTACTATTTTTCCTACAAAAAAAATAAAAAATCCACTACAGACCCAGAATCTTTTGAGAAAGGTTAAATTAAATTTATAACACTAAAATGCAGAGAAATAATTTTGGCAAACGTAGGTCATATTGTGTTGCGTGTCGACATCGCTCGGTGACATCTTAACAATGTTGTCAGTAATTATCACTCTATCACAACTTTTTTATTACATAACACATACTTTGACATTACAATTTAACACGTTCAATGCCAAGATTTTCATGTATTGCCAACTTCCGTGACACTGGAAGTGTTGTGATTTTGACATACTCTTAGCTCCAAGTAATAACGGAATAGATGTAATAAAACAACATTTGGGTGTCATCTTCCGTTTACATGCATATAAAAAAACTTTTAACCTTTTTAACTAAAATATGGGAAACCAATTGAGTTATTAGCACTAAACTGGAACCTATTAATGAACCCATTATTATTAACTTGTGTTAAAAGTAAACTAAATAAAACTAAATTTATAAAAAGACAAACTTTGTATTTTTGTATGTATTGAAATAACTCAAGAACTACTGGGCCGATTTTAAAAATTCTTTCACCATTAGAAAGCTACACTATCCCTGAGTAACATTTTAATAATTACGGACGAAGCCGTGAACAACAGCTAGTAAAATATAACTTACAATCATAATCCTAAGAATCGAGAACAAATCAAGAGCTTAAAAATCGATTTCATACAATTAAAAAATATTTTTCTTCACTATAAACACTCCATACATATGATCCTTTAAGTCGAGTTAGTTTGTATAGTAGTAATTCTTATGCTGTAGTAATCTCATACAGATAAGAATCACTCGTTAAGACGAGTAAACAAACATACATTATTCAAAGTTAATAGTTTTTATAGCTTTTATAAACGTTACGGAGGGATCGCGTAGATTATAAAATATTCTAACACATGTGTTAAACGGTAACTGTTATTTATTTGTTTGTTCAACCCTATGTTTAGGGTTGGCACTATAGGAAAATAATAACAATTATTTTTTCGTGTTATTATCAGCGTCTTAGGACAATGAAGTTATATTATTAGGGCTATTTGACTGTTCGTACTTATGTCCTGACAAAAAAACAACAAAATAACTATCGAAGGATTTCTGTCCAATTTAAAGAGCTTATATTTTTTCGACCTCATAGCTAATATCAGGTAAAATCGTGGTCAAGCACTAGTATATTCAAAAAAATATTAAATAAACATATGATTAACCCTAATCATAGAGACATTGCAACTTAACTTTTGATAAACTCTTCAACACTCAAGTTTAGGTAACCCGTGGCATTTACCCCCTTAACCCTTTAACCGCCGTTTCTAGATGTTCGTGTTAGTTATAAGAATGACTTACCGGAGCCACTGGCAAACAGGAAGTCCCTGTGCAGGGAGGACGTCTTCAAGTAAGGGTAAAACAGCTTGCTGCCGGCCGTTGCCTTTCACGTTACTGCCAAATAAATAAACCAATTATTAAAAACGAATAAAAAAATAGATACAAAAAAGTGTTTAATTGCTTATTAATAAACGTAACTTTTATGCCCGTTCTCACCAACGAATCCCTAAAGTAGTTTTAGATAGGAGTCTTCTTGCTTAAGGGTCTCCCTAAATCAACCTCATCCCTAAATTGATTTGATATCTAAAGTGACACTTAACTGTTGGTAAAAACGAAAGTAGTGTTAGGTGATATTTAAAATGCGTTTAGGGTTACCTAAAATTTAGGTATTGTTGGTGAAAACGGCCATTAGTCACCTCTAAGATTCCCTGAAGGTTACAATTTTTTTCTACAATACAGTAGAACCAGTATAAGCGATAGTACAAGGGACAATATTTGTCACGCTTATCCTACGGCTTCATTAGACCGATGTCACGCTAAAAGCGGCCTTAAGCCAAAGCAACATCTCCGTAAATTCCGCGAACTCGGTCTTTATTATAGAGGGTTATAGAGGTTTCTCTCTAATTCGAGTTTCTTGCATATGGAGGTAGCTCGACGAGGCCATAGAATGACTCTCGCTTATAGAGGTTTCTCGGTTATCCAGGTTTGAGTGTAATTATATTTAAAACATGAAAAAGTATAGAATTATTTTTACAATTTCGTTTAAAGGAAAATCTGAATCTTTAAGTTTATTTTAAATAACATGAAAGTTAAAAAAGTAGACAAAACGAGTGAAAGTACTTCCGTGGAAAAGCTTCAGTTTATATTGCGACAGATCTAAATCTAAGGGCGTGTACTTAGTGACATAAGCGGATATTTAAACTTGGATAATTTAATTAAAACGAGTAATTTAATTAGGATAGATATAACAATTAATATTTGTGTTTATTAATTTTATAAAGATATTTATTTTTAAAAAAATACTTTCCACTCAAACATTTTAAATTACACATTCTACATGACCATACAAAAAAATCTAAATATTAATCAAGACGAAAATAAGATTATTATTATACTAGCTGTTGTGCGTGACTACGTCCACGTGGAGTTAAATAATATAGTCTATGTTACTCGAGGATAATGTAGCTTTCTAATGGTGAAAGAATTTTTGAAATCGGGCGAATAGTTCTTGAGTTATTTCAATACATACAAAAATACAAAGTTTGTCTCTTTATAATATTAGTATATATTATAGATATAGATTACCTATGATATACTGATATTAAAATAATATTTTCATGGAAACATTAACTCCGCTGTAATAATCGCTAGCGCCCATCACTGTGAATGAACCTTATTTCCTTGCGAGTGTAAAGTCAAAGGGTGTCGCGGGGTGCCGGGGGGTGCCAGGGGGACGGCGCAAGGAGCACGCGGGCTGCGCGGATTTTTCACTCAAGACCACGTGTTAGTCACGTGCCTCGAACTTTTTACCTCAAGTTTCCCGCGTGCAGTCGTTCGGAAACTTTTATACTTTTTTATTACGTCATTGCGTTAAGTTGCCATGTGTTTTTCTTATATTCAGCCAGTTAAGTGTGTAAAGGAGGTTAATAGGTGTATTTGAAATTAACATTTTATTATTATTTTATGCAATTTTAGATTGACCGCTAGAATATTAATATATTTTTAATATTTTATTTCTGTAACTAAAGTGCGATTAAAATAAAAATTGAATTAGTGATGCGAATTGCTAGTGCCGTTTTAATGGTTAATCGATATTAAATAAAAATATTTTGTTTTTAATACTGACTGTTTTCCAGTCTGACAGTCTGAAATTTTAGGAGTGCTTTATGATAATTTTAATATTCAAAAATTTATTATTTTCCCAAGACATTTTATGTGCTCACTTTTATTTTTAGTAATTGATTTAATAGTGTTCTTAGAATGTTTAAATTAAAATGATGTAGGAAACGCTTTGCCTGTGTCGGCGTTCGGAAATTATCAAAATGTTCTATTAATAATTTTCAACTTATGGATATTAAGAATTAAAATACATCGATTAGTTCCGTATTTCGAGCGATCATTATTGTTGATTGATATAAGCCGTGTCTGACGCTCGTAAACTTTACATCGATTATCGAATTTCACCCGAAGACCATAGACAATTCCCTTGTTACCGGCGCAGGCGCAATAAAATACCACTTTCTCAACAATTCATCACAAGATCGAACCGTTTCGCAATCATATCAACTAAACCGTGTCTAGAAAATTCTTAATTGAACTAATGAGAAGTAATTACAATTTTTATTGCGGCCATAATGATTACGATGCCTTAAAATAATAAAAGCAATTAGACATTGATGGGCGTAGCTGAGTGGCTCGGGTCGTCCCGCTCACACACGCTGCGATCTGTTGGGTCAAGAGTGGGATGGGTGAGGCTCTGATTAGACGTAATTGTACAAACGGTTATAAAAGTTGATGTCAGACGGTATTCTGTGTCGTAAAATGGCGCGATGTTTCCACTTGAAACGTCTTAATGTTAAAAAACGGACGGCCGGCAAATATACTGCTTACACCAATTGGCAATAAGATGCTTTATAACTGGGACAAAATAATATGACATGATTTCTAAACTATATTCACGAGTATGATTCTAATAAATTTGGCGGGAAACACGTTATTTTTAAGATGGGACAGACATATGCAAGGGAAAACATATTTATATGTTTTTTTTGGTTTAATATTAATTTAAATCGTACAGTACATTTAATATAGATAGATATATACCAGGCATTCTTCATTAAATTAAATACGTATAATTGGTATTTTTAAAATAATTAATTTTAACTCAAGGTTTCACAATTTTAATCGAAATATGTAATTTAAAATTCAATATTAAAACAAAATATGTGCTTAATTTATAAAATGAAACGGTTTATTTTGGCTAAACAATAAAAATTAATGTATAATAAATTCGATTATTTATTAACAATAATTGACCGTTAATTTTAACTGCACTATCAATTTAATTTTATATTGTGGTTAGGGGTGACATTCAGAAATAGTAATTAATAAAATTTATAGCATTTATTGAATAGTGAATGTAACCGTTTACAATGCAGAAAAAAAAGTATTGCTATCTCTGTTATTTTAACACTTTTTAAGGCGATATATTTACCACCAACAATATTAGCCAAGCTTATCTTTCTATGTGAGTTATAAAAGGAGTCCTTATTTGTTGCTCTGGCAACTAAGGAGGTATGCCTTATTATTATTAAGAAAAAAAAAATGTTTCTGTGACATATTTTTCTTGGCGCTAGCTGTCAAAAAATTGCGCCAATTTTGAATGGAAATTTGTTATTCCGTGAATCCTGCCTTGTAAAGGGTTAAAGAGTATAATATATACGTTAATATTTTTATACAGATTCTAAATCTAAATAACTCAAAGCATTATTTACAGAAAAACACATAGAATATTAAATAGAGTGGATACTTGATGTAGATTATTATTTAAGGTCCAATAAAAAGAATGTTACTTTAACTTGTTTTAAAACCTAATTAATTTTAATATTTGTGGCATATTTTCCGATAAATATTAAATTTTGAAATATTACAACAAAAATAGATTTTTCACAATAAGTTACAATAGAAAATATAAAATGTATGACGTTTTTTATTAGAAATTTTGGTGTTATATTTAAATTGAATATAGATAAGTGAGATTATTTTTATAATCATAGAATATTTGTAAGTGGGATAAATTGTTTCTAGTAGTGAAATACACATGTTTAGACTTGGTATAGATTAAATGTTAGGTTAAGGTAGAGGAAGACCAAGTTTGTATTGTATGAAAGAGGATATCTAGGACATGAATAGGGCTGATAGAGATGTGTGGAAGAGTACTGTGCCAAACAAAAGAAGGCCAGGTTGAAGATGAGATACGAAATAAGTGAATATTTATATATTCACTTATTACTACTTTTCACTTATTTACTATCCATTGGTAACTTTTTTACTTTTTTCATTATTTTTGTTGGTGTCTTGTTTCTGTTTTAAGCATGTAATTTCTGTTGTTTTATGATTAAGTTCTGTACAAATTAATTTTTCTTGTGGATTAAATGACTTATTATTATTACTTTCATAATGACTGAATCTATACTAATGTTATAAAAAAGAGAAATGTATGTTTTTGTATGTATTTAAATAATTGAAGAACTACTGGGCCGATTAAAAAAATTCTTTCACCGTTAGAAAGCTACATTATCCCGAGTAACATAGACTATATATTTTTTATTTCCACGAGGACGAATTTGCGAACAGCTATGTTATAAGAAGATTTTGAACATGATTAAGGATTTATTTGTTTTGGAGAATGTTGTTTGCATGTGTTTTGAAACGCATTTCCTGAAACATATCGTTACCTCTTTCATTCTATTAAAAAAGGGAAGACATGTTTTATTTAGATGTTTCGGCAGTGGAAACACAAATTTAATAATTACTGTCATTTAACATTGATTAAGTAAGATATATTAGACTATTTAAGATAATATTGTCGTATAATAATGTGAATGAAAATTGATAAATGATGGAAAAATACTTTTTTTTATAAATTTTCCAAAAAAATACCTACGTAGTTATTTAAAAGTTTTTTGTACTTCAAAATGTAGCATTTTAGCACATTTAGTAAGCATATGGTTATATTGGTTCATTTTGAAAATGGTAATATTAATTTTGGTAATTTTGGGAAATAATTAGACTTTCTAACTTGATCTTACTGAAGTATACTGGAATGTAGCTTCAGTTACTTAATAATTTTGGCCCAGTAAAAGATGTCTTAAGCAGAAGAGTAATATTTTTATAAAAAAAAACCCATATTATTATGAGTTCTTCTTAACTTCTTCGTAACTTTATAAACGGTTGTAATTGTTGCTCATCTGATTGAATGAACTTAGATGAAAATTGTGTGGGTGTTGAACTATTTTCGAGTTGATATTTCAATCCACGTGGTTTCGGGGGCAAACTATGGATGGCCGGTCGGATAATATTTAAACAAATACATGTGTTATACCTACGAAAAACCGAACACATGACGCGTTCGAACCAATCAGCTGTTCCTACCGCGCACGCCCCGCCCCGTAGACACCTTTTACACTTTATCGCGACAAAAAAATAACAAAACTTTTTTTTTATCGTACTAACTTTTTTTTTAATTCACGAGATATCAGCCATAAGTGTTGTCATTAAGTTGACAACTGTCAACTGTTTACGCAAAGATTAAAAAGTTTATAGTCTTGTAAGAATTTTTAAAAATCGAATGAATTTTGTAGACGTCACGAAATTCAATTAAGTTAAGAAAATTATCATTGTTTAATGCTTAATTCGTAGATAGATACTTAATATCAGTAATTTTAAGTTTAATTAATTGTAATTATTTTTTAATTAATTCTCATTTTCGAAACATCCTACTTGTAATGCAATTGGTATAATATGGTGTAATATAAGATGTGTAATTAAAGTACTTACAATACAGAGCGGCAATTGAAGGCGTCAAGATTTGTTTTCGTAGCTGTGCTGTTAATTAGCCGGCGTTCGCTGATTCATCACTGTGTAGCGTCTCAAACGGCCACCGCGAGCCGATAATTAACACTGCAAATTACCTCTCCAATATCCTTCGATTCGATTCTTAGTAACACACTTGTGACTCGGCTACGATTTCCGAACGCACCGGAAACTTTCCAATTAGCTGTCAAAAGACGCGCGAAAATGTTTTTTTTAGTCTGTGGCCGTGACACGAGCGAACATAAACACGGCCGACCGCGCCAGAACGCCGACGTTCACTAGCCGCCGCCGCCGCTCGGCCAAGTCGAGGAGAAGAAGGCAGCGGTCTCGGCCAACCCGCCTTCCGTCCGTCTCGCTCTCGCGCGGCTAGCCCGCCCGGACCATTTTTACGGTTTAACCGACTCGATTCAATTCAACTCAACTCAATTGTCGTGGCGCGAAAGCCTTCGCACCGGACGCTAGAGTGAGACACATAGACGACTTTGGGACGAATACAATTTTTAATTGTTATTTTATAATTATTTTTAACAATGAGGCGACGTACGTCGAAGACTGGGACGCGGTGTAGTCGGAGATGCGTCGCG
>QDHC01000737.1:451216-461739 GCA_013186455.1 Papilio dardanus tibullus | reverse complement strand
TGAATGGATTACCTCCTCGCACCTTCACCTATTGTACTACTTTTAGAAACTAAGAAACCATACGAGAAACTTATAATAATGTTCTATATAGCACTCGATCGACGGCTTGAAGTTTTTTAATTAAAAAACTTTAAAAGTCATAATATCATAAAGAACTAAAAGTTTAATTTGCTTTGAATACACTTAAATCAATTCTAAAAAGTTTCTATTGAGTACAAACTTTGGTTTAACGCATTTTTAATTTCACTTGTATAATAAATTCGTAAAATTAACGTGAAAATATGACAAGTTATAAAACTATCACAATAAAGAATAGAATATAAAAAATACAAAAAACTTAAACACCTACCAAAGCAGTTAACCTGTAAACGTTCCCTAACTCCTTGTTGGCGATGAAAACTTTTTAGACAGAAGGTTTATCCCAAATTACATTCGCTACAAAGCGATTCTATAGCGAACGTCAAAAATGTATGAAACTGACAATGACGTTCGATATCTCACACGTGACAATCACATAACTTATCGAATGTCAATGTCAGTTTCATACATTTTTTACGTTCGCTATAGAATCGCTTCGTAGCGAATATACTTGGGGTAGCCCCTTTGAAGAAATCTTTGTTATCTTTTTCGTGGCATTGATCTTCATAAATTACAGATATCACGTCGATTCTTACTCTATTTAACAAAAGTTACAAAAAGTTTTACAACATACAAACTATCATTAAGGAAACTCCAACAGAACTATGGATCCAGTCTTCATTAAAATTGAAAGAAAGGATAAGGTAAGGTTCGAACCATGATGGGCTCCATTTTTCGCATCTCCACGACTAGCGCGTATTTTGCGTGAATACACATTTTGAATTTCTTCGCCGATATGTGCAGGCATCACGACGTTTTCCTTCACCTAAGAGCGTCGGATAAATATGTACATATGAAAATCGAAAAACACATTGTTACATGGCGGGATTCGAACTCAGGATCTGCAGTTTACAAGTCAAGAGTTAAACTCCTGAGCCAACGACGCTCTATAGGAAAGGAAGGAAGGATACACACACAACTATTTTTCTTATACTTGTTAATAGTAGAATGTTTTTTTACAATTTATTTCCTAAGACGTCGAAACTACATAGCAGTAGGGTGGACATTTTCACTTGTATTGGACTTCGCGAAGAATTTAAATAATTAATTGTAACTTCCTCGCCGTAAACAGACTCATATCAAAACACACTTGTTAGTTCCTGGGGTAACCCCAAAGTATCTTTCGATTGGCGATATCGTTGATGGAATCGACAAAAATGTATGAAACTAACAATGACATAAGATAAGTCATGTGCTTATCACGTGTGAGATATCAAATCATTTTCAGTTCCATACATTTTTGATGTTCGCTATCGAATCGCTTTGTAGCTCATGTACTTTGCAAACCTTATTACGATAAAAATAATCTAGTAAACGTATACTTAAGAAAAAAAGTATATATTTAGGGACCTTTTCAATAAAGTGATTCCAGATACATTAAGGCAAGAAAGTAGATTCAATGATTTAGATTAAATTTCATTATTAGGTTTCTTTCTAAATTATTTCATACTTTATAGGGAATTTCTTGATATAAAAGAACTACTACATACATTCACGAACTACTTATTCTATAAAATGTTTGCTTAATTATAACTTGAATACACTTGACGACATCTTCAATTAAAATGACAACATAATTAGTTCTTCCTAAGTTTTATTTTTTTTAATCTTTAATGGTCCTGAGAATTTATTTAACACGAACAAATAGAGTAAGTAAAGAAACAGAGCACAAGTTAATAAAAAAACATTAAAGTAACAATTTGTTTTCGTCAGTATTGCAATAAAATTATTTCAATTTATATATATAAGAAAGGGGGCAAACGAGCAGCGGGAACACCGAGGTGATCATCGACGCCCATGGACATCTGCAATACCAGAGGAACCACAGATGCGTTGCCGGCCTTTTAGGAGGTGATACGCTCGCTTCTTGAAGGTCCCTAAGTCGTAGCGGTTTGGAAATACCGCCGAGGACAGACCATTCCACAATTACAATTTCCTACTGCCGTATTACCTGAGAGTTATTTTTTTAAGAAAAGCGTGCAAACGAGCAGCGGGAACACCGAGGTGATCATTGACGCCCATGGAGATGTCCATGGGCGTCAATGATCCATGGGCAATACTAGAGGAACCACAGATGCGTTGCCGGCCTTCAGTTAGTTTAGTTTAGTTTATAAAGAGTAAAACTTTTTATTTTTGTATTATTAACATCAACCTTTATCTGCCCACTGCTGGACATAGGCCTTTCCCAATACCTTCCAAGATGCGGTCCTCCGTCTCCCGCAAAAAAATAACGCAAGAACTACTCTGCCGATTTCAAAAATTCTTTCAACATTAGAAAGCTATATTATCTCCGAATAACATAGCCTATATTTTTTAATTCCATGCGGATGAAATCGCAAACAACAGCCAGACGAAGTACAGACTTATAAAGTTTGGTATTAATCTATAATACATACTTTTGAAATCAAGATCTGTGTATAAAGTTCCTCCATTACTTACGTAGGTTTTTATGATATCCATAATAACTGTTCAATAACTTTTGTATTTTTCCGACACAGTTACCTCTGTCTATATTCCAGTTGGCACGAAAACTACGAAGCCCGATTCCGATGGATTTTTGTTTTTGTTGGAAAGTTAAAAAATTGAAAAGAAAAACCAGAGTTTAGAGTTAGGAACAGAGCTGCGAAAAATTGTAGCTAAAATTCTACATAAAATGCGGGCATAGAGTAAATATTGTATAGATTCGCTTCGGGATATCTAGGTACCTAATATTTAAGTAAATAAAGATCTTTTTGATGGATCCTTTACATAAAAATAATACGTAAAGTTAAAGTACATAAGTTTCGAAGTTATAAAACGGTTGCTTCGAGTAAAGTGGGCAATTTTAAATCTCAGTACAATGGGTTTCGACAATTGTAGTACTTTTTTAAAGTCATATCGTCCCTCTCTTTACCTTTAAAAATACAGAGAAAACAGTAGATTTTCATACAATAGAATTGCACGGTTAACGGTAAACATTTAACATTTGGATTTTTTTTAGTTACGAGCATTGCCAGACAGTTTTAACTTAACATATTAACAGTCTTTACTTATAAATTCTTCATAAAGAATTCTTAGTAGTACCCACCTAGTTTGTCTCTATTTCATAAAAACTTTATTAGAGTACAGCCACACGTTTAGAATTGTTTAAAAACATGTCTTTTTTCCCTGCATATGTAAGGGATAGGACGTTTAATTAACGATGTTTTTTTCACGTACACGTGTCTTATGAAGCAGTTAATAGACCACTGAAGTTAATAACAAGTCTCGATGCTATTTTTAATTGCTGTCTTGTTTACGGTTTAGTAACGAGACACATGTACAAAAACATCTAAAGGGCGAATTACATGGTACCAGTATTTTGTACGTAAAAATGCCAATAGAAAGAAATAGTTCGTACGCGATATTCGATATTCAAAAATGGCAGAGAATTGGGGTGCTATCCAAAGTACATTCGCTAAGAAGCGATTCAATAGCGAACGTTAAAAATGTATAAAACTGACAGTACCGTTCGATATTTCACAAGTGACAGTCACATGATTTTATCGAATGTCGTTGTCAGGTTCATACAATTTTGACGATTCCATCAGGGATATCGCCAATCGAAAAGTCCTTTGGATAGCCCCCCAATGCGATAATACGAGTAGAAAGAATTAGTTAACACGCAATATTTTAAGAGTACGCGTAACCGTCGTGTATGCGTAGATGTATGAATGTAGAAGAAGCGAGAGAGGTGTGTCAGGATCGAGCCAAATGGAGGTTCGTAGTCTCTGCTACCCCTCTGAGTTACGGGCGTGATTGTGTTGTTGTTGTTGCGATATTCGATATTCAAAAATGGTTGAGAACTGTTCACACGCGGATAATATTTTAAAAATTGTTCCATCATCATCATCATCATCATCATCATCATTCTCTGTCCTCTGCTGGAAATAGTCTCCAACGTCTTCCACAGATTGCGGTCCTGCGCCTTCTGCATCCAACGACTTCCTACCGTGTGACAAGACATCTGGTCGGACGACGCCCCATGCTAGAAAATATATGCGAGTATTAAATTATTGTTACATTAGTTTTGAATCAAAACTTGTATCAGATCAATAATGTTACGTGATGTTTAGACCATATTAGACATTTTTTCTTCACTATAATCATATGCTACGTGGAAGAAACTGGTAATTGGGCCTTTAATCTAATTGCGATTAAGCCTTGTTCGCAAGAGGATAGTATTATAGTCGAGTAACAAGTAATAAGTATCCGAACAAAGGATTTACTAATCTACTCTACTAAAATGTTGCTGTTCGGACACGTTTAGTTACTAAATTACTTGCTACTCGACTGAAACAACAAGGCTTTAGAGCTCTTCAGTATAATAATAATCATCATCATCATCCTTTCAGCCGTCATTTCTGAATTTACCCCTTTGCTATAGTTATTTTTTTTTAAATTTAGCTCTTCAATATAACACAGTTCAATAAAATTAAACAAAGTCAGTAATTGCAATCGACTGGTAACATTTTGTAACTATGTCGGAGCCTACCTAAATAGTTAAATGACGTCACGACTTTAATCCCGTGCAGTCTGAACCTGAAAGTTTCAGAATCTGTTAATATTTGATTTCAGACTTGATAGTAATACGTGTAACAATTCCTGTTATATTATTTCTATTTGCTATCGTTGATTTTATGAATCTTCAACCAAGTAAACATCATCCTCCTTATTCTAAAACGATAACTAACGTTAGTACTGTTGTATAAAACACAGAAGATACTAGTATTTGATACAAATTTGGTCCATGTAATTTTTTGTGGTACCAAATATTGCAGTACAATAAACATTTTTTCTGGAATAAAGGGGTTAAAGATTTCTCTCTGTTTATTTAAGCATTAAAAGAGACTATTCTACATAGTTGAGAAGTACAATATATAAAAAAGTTGTTAAATCCAAAAGATCAACGTGGAAATTAGATTTGAAAGGTACATACATATAGCATACTAAAATAATATTAAAAACTAGCTGTTGGGCGCGATAATATAACCTATGTTACTCGGGGATAATGTAGCTTTCCAATGGTGACTATTTTTGAAATCGGCCCAGTAGTTCTGGAGTTATTTCAATACATACAAAGATACAAAGTTTCTCTCTTTATAATATTAGTATAGGAGTATAGATTAGAATAGAAAAAACCAGCCAATAAGTTAAAAGCTGTCAAAACAATTGCTATCAAAACACGAAATAGGGTATTGTATTACGTCTGGGTCGTATCTAAAAATTGTCTAGAACAGGTGAAGGGGAATCCGTTTTATTTTTAAAACTAACAGACATTATCCACTAATAAGAAACTTAAGTGCAAGCTTAAATTCGGAAATCAATCTTAAATTAAGCGCCACTTACAACCTAACAGACGTCAAAATTAATATCGAATTTGAAGTTTAAGTGGTTAATACGCTGTTCCATATTTAAATTACGTTTCTGTATTCGTTTATTTGACTCGTTTCATGGTTTATTTTACCCTAGGACTTCATTAGACCGAGTTCGCGATTAAAACGGATATTTTATGAGTGTAAGGCTGTTTTTTTTGCGTGACAACCGTCTAATGAAGGCGTAGGTTAAGTGTAGATTTAAATTTACACAAAAGCTCCCTTAGTAATCAATAAATGATTGAAAGAGGCAGTTATAAATGTAACGGTTTCGTATATCATAAAAGTGTTTAAAAGTCGTTACAGGTCGACGACCTCTTCGTGAAATAAAAAGCAAGTAATTATACATTACAAACGCCTAATAATACGTAAAATAATCGATAGAATGATAGTTTGCGGCGATTTTATAATTGTACTTTTTTATAAAAATCAATTAATAGCCTTTATAAAATTGGTTAACGTTACTGATGGACGATAATCAAGCATTAACTCCGGCCGTTCTCAGCGCACAATTAGCTATGGTACACTGTTAAATATTACTAAAAATGTGTGAAACGTAACCGCCTGGAGAAATCTTTAGTTTTTCTAAAATTCCTCATTTAATAATCACCTGGCGGTTATTAGATAAAAACAAGTTTGTTTTTTATTATGATTTTTTTATCATACACCTTTGACGGGTTCATACTCGTATTATATGCTGAATAAAAAAAACATACCCCGTAAATAAAAATAAAAAAAAGTAAAGAGTTGTAGATCCTGGAGCCAAAAAACCAACACAGGATGTACTTTTTTTCGAAAATTTAGAAACTGCTATAGTTCAAAAACTATTAGACATAGATTTTTTTTAATATTTTTGTGGTGTCTCTTAGGACTTGCTCTATCACCTGTGTCAATTTTGGCGTTGACTTACGGGACACATTTTCTAGGTTTCTAAGATCCACACTAAGTGAGATTTTATTTAACAGCGAAGTACTGGAGAGAATCAATTAACAACGTGTAAAATAAAAAAAAAACTCAATGACTTGATATCCTCCTTATGCTGGAAGTCAGTTAATAAATGACTAGATCTAGATATTTTACAGAACTAGATGTCACTTGTTTCTAAATTTCATTCCTTCTCTATCCATAGTTCATCTAGCTTTTAAGTACCTAACCATCTTCTATTCATTTGTTTGTTGGGAAATGTCTATGGTTAGGTTTAATTATTCACCTACAAATGTATCACCACCATAACTTGAGACTTGAGACAATTTATAACATCACCATACTGCTATCGAGAAGAGTGCTCTGAAGAACTAATCGGAAAGCTTCCTGTCGCCGACTTTCGTCATCTGACTACACGACGGACCACTAAGTACTGTCTATTATCTAGATGGCTGGGATTCCTCAACAATGGGATTCTCGAGGAATTTCCTGCCACGCACAGCCGTGCTGTCAGTCGCTCTGTCCTCGGCGGTATTTACGAACCAGTACGACTTGGGGTCCTTCAAGAAGAGAGCCTATCTCTTTTTAGAGCATTGGTGGCTCAGGGGTTTAGCTCTCGACTTGTAATGTCGAATCTTACCTTTTTACCTATCTTTTTTTTTAAGACCGGCAATTTGCAGTTCCTCTAGTGTTGCGAATGCCCACATGGGCTTCGTTGTGTACCTCGAGGTTCCCGACGTTTCCCTTTCCATCAAAGTTGCCCTTAACTGTAATATGTCTTAATTATGAACATAAACTTATAAAAAAGACCACACGAGAGCTCTCAATAAGAACATTGTTCAGTAATTAAATAATTAAGCGCTGTACGAATTCATAAGAAAGCAATAACAAAAGAAATACGACTTACAAAACTTGGAATATAATCACAGAGTTTTTGCGAATGCATCAAATATTTATCGATAAGTTTTAAAAGAAATGACCACCCATTGACTTGTTAATAAGAAACTCGATCCCGAAAACTTGCAACGTAATTAAACAAGCATGTCCAAAGGACATTCTTAAAACTTGTTTTTATTTCACGATGATAATTATGACGTTTCCGAAAATAAAATAAACCTATATTATTATAGTATCTAGCAATATTTCAGCTGGTTTTTTGATAGAAATAAAATGGTACACCAGCGATATTTACTTAGTTAAAAGACCATGACTTGACCTTGGAAATGGAAATTGGAAATCGTCGTTTAAAGTTTTTATCATTCTAAACAGTAATTTCGAACGAGAAGTACCTTTTCAAATTTTATCTAATTCCCAAACTAAATTAAATTAAATAAATTGACTTGACCTTATTAATTACCCCTCCAAGACAAGTACTAAAACAAATCTACTAAAGTACTATTTCGGATAAGTAGAGCTAACTTAACATTTTACGGTACAAGATGTCCCACATTCACACCTGCACTTTTATATTGCGCGCGATAAAAGCGATCATAAAAAAATAAATGCATTTAAAGGTAACTAAATCTGCTCATACGGCAACGCTTTTAAACCACGATTTGTTATCGTACTATTGCACTTTGAGCGCTAGGGCAAACGAAACAAGAGTGATTTTAGCATTCGTATGAGTTCGTTAAGAAGTACCAACATCGAGGGATAACCGTCTCTGCGAATGAATCCTGCACGTTGGACAAGAATTAAGCAAGATTAATCAGAATAGTAATTATTAATTTTACACCTACATGATAGTTTTGCCAGCAAATAAGCTAATATTATTTTCATAAACAAATACGTAAAATATTTAAAGATTTGAATACGAAGTTTGAAGGTAACTTTCTCGTTTCGTATATTATTTGAAAGCAACGACAATCAGATAAAAGTTGATTAATCTCCGCAGGCAGTTCCGCTTCTTATTATAATAAACTAATTAATGATGGAAGAGAACAATTCATTATAGAAGCAAAACTGCCTTCCGAACAATAATGATAATGAGTGTAATTAATTATAGGAAGTTGGTTCAAGACGTACTCGGCGAGGGAGACGTAACAAGGAGTGAATAACACGACTCTGTACCATCGAAGAAGGCATCTTGAGTCTAGTTCTGTACTATGAAGAAGAAACTTTATTCAAAGACAATTGAAAGATAAAATAAGAACAGAGAATAGAAAGAAGGGCGATAATTTTCTTGGTAGATCAAGTTCTTGAAATCCGCGATTCCAGATCTTGTCTCTAATTATTACAAAGTCGTTTGTAGATTGCCAAAAATTGTAGGATAATTTTTTTCCTACAAATCTTTAATTGTTCAAAATAAAAATATTGCCATAAAATAACTGTATCAGAAAATCATAAACATCTTATTAATTATTTTTCAATATTCATAGGATTCTTACGCCCGAATGTCCAATCGCCACTCAAATTTAAATGTCGCTTAAAAAGTGGTGTCCGAATTAAACGAGATCGCAGCCGTAGAATTTGGAGTTTAAGCGTGTACTGTTAAGTACACTCAAATATTTAAGAACGTCTTACATTAACATGTAAGACGTTCTTAAATATTTGAGTGGCTTTTGAAAATGCCGCCGTTAGGATAGTAAAATGCCGCATCTGTTGTAACCGTGCGTGGGTCAGTGAAGGGGTGAGGCGGGAGGTCAGGCGATTGTCGCGCTACTGATGGCTTTAATCATTATTACTTATAATTAAAATTTAGGTGGAAATATCTATTGTCTGCCGCGACGGAAAACTTTACCCTTTATTCGATTGCTATCAGAATGGATCGATAAATACAAAGAAAATTTCCTTTATAGAAAAACTCTGGTTTCGTTTAGTCTTTTCATATTACGTCATCTTTTTTCTTCTTTCTTGTAAAGGAATGTGACGTCATAATGCAGACGGCATAGACAAGCACGATGTCCATGGGCAGCGGTCGCTTCGCTATTTCAGCGAGTTTACAGCGTGTCCCAAAATTCAACGATAAGCCAGTGCCAGTGCATCATCAGATCGGTATGTAATCACTGTACTGTTGTTAGATTTGGAGGGGGGGATAAATCCCAACCCCCCCCCCCTGTATACGTCCTTGAGCATAGAAAAAGTTTTGTTTACTTACAATGACTTATTTTAACTTTTGTCCCATACAGAACCAACCGATTTACGGCTATGTAGCTCGTCTATAAAAATGTAAACAGAAATCGCTATCTTTAATAAAACTAGCAAGTATATTATACATGATTATACTCGATCCAATTAATGAGCATTTACTCAACCACGGATATAGAACAAGTAACAAGTTTGTGATTAATTAATTTTATAACAAGCATCCTAAGCTTTAAGAAGTAATTTAGTCTCATAATAGTGCTGGGGCCATCGATCCACGCTGACCTACGACTAGAGATGTGTTCAGACTGGTTTAAACGCAATAGTAGGGTGTATTCGATATTGTAAACGTACCTATTTTTTGTTGATACTAGAATTAGGACATTAGAACAACGCAAAATATATCTTTAAATTGTAGACAATACAAGTGTCATTGCAATAGAAATCATTGTTAGGGTTTAAAGTTTATTTGATAAGATATCAGACGTTAACATAAACCGCTTTATTCCGAAACCAGAATCAGCGTTATTACTGTTGTTCTACGTTTTGTACTGGTGCATTCATAAAATTTATTCCAAAAGACTGAGTATCCTTGTTCGTGGTACTTTGATACATAATTTGACCCAATGAGACCCCTGGTCTATCTTATTTATTTCCGAGTGTCCTCCAGTATCGTATAATCGACGACTTATTGGTCATCGTTTATCGCAGTACTTTTTACATATTTTGCGGGCACAGTAACCGATGCTATAATATACATATGGATACAATATCAAGGGGTTATGTCCTATAGCTTCAGGAACAAGAACAATGAATTCTATTACCAACTACTCTAACCGATTAGCAATATTCCAAACGTCGGTCTTCGGAGCGCACGGTAAGTTGATCAAAACTGGTCTCGTTAGATATGATGCCTCACCTTGGACAGTATAGACCACATAAAGAGCCGTATGAACGCTCATTAGGTCCGCGGTATCGTCCATA
>QDHC01000737.1:365368-450529 GCA_013186455.1 Papilio dardanus tibullus | reverse complement strand
AACTTATTTGTTCATGCTAAAGAGTACTCATTCTAATTTTCATGCAATTCTAACAAAGGAATCATTTTTCTCCAAACGAACTTTGGACCCCCATTTCGGACCTTTAGGGGTCGAATTTCTCAAAATCCTTTCTTAGTGCTCATCTACGTAGTAACAGTAACCTCTGTACAAAATTTCAAGTCTCTAGACCTAGTAGTTTTGGCTGTGCGCTGATTTTAAGAAACCCCTCTACTCTTTTATATATATAGATTTTTTGTAACTTAATCCAAAATGTATCAAAATTACAACATAAATACGATCATACGAGGACTATTTAAAGTAATAGCTACGCGTACTTTGATTTAGACTTTTCACTTTTTTATATTGTCAAAGAAGAAATTACTTAACTTCGCTTACATTTATTACTTCTTGATTTAGAGATATAGTATTAGACACCACCATGGCAAACGGACGAAGCTTGCTTTCTTCTTTCCTTTCTCAAAAATGATTTCTTAACTTTAATAATTATAATTAATGAATCAGTAATGCCAAGTATCAAGAAGGTGCGACCTGCACTTAGCATCGAGGTATCGGATATTTAGTTTGCTTTGGGGCGGCGCGGGTCGCGCGGGCCGGGGTGGTTAAGTCCAACTATAAATTAGGAAGGGTACGGTTTCATTAATCACCCATACGCCGTTATTATTAATTAACCCCCTTTGGAACTATCGTCGGCATTAATTATCGACCGGTACACCCGTCGCTACTGTCAAATCCTGCCCTCCTGGTATTTTTTATGATTACTTAGCTCATAATATCAATAATATTTAAATTTTAGAATTTCCTAATGGGAATTGACCGTATTTAAAATTCAACAGTGGTAGAGCCCGCTTTAACATCTTCGCACGAATAGGACGGTTCGCCCGGTGAAATACCACGACCACACAGAAGACAGGCGTCAAATGGACTAATTTTAGTCCACTGTCCCTTCCTATCCTTTTCTTATAAGGAAATAATTAGAAGGGGAAGTGGATATGGCGGGGCAGGGGACGTATAGAAAGAGGAATTATCATCTTGTTGTGCGTCTCCTCCTCCGTTGATTAAGGGTAGGCAACGCATCTGCAATTGCAGATGTCTATGGGCGGCCTTCGCTTCCCTATTTCAGGGAATCAAGGTGGCTTGCTCGTTTGCCACTTTTGATATAAAAAGAAAAATAATGATTTAAAGCTTAAGTGACTCTACAACTAAATATGGTCTCTATGCCTGACATAAACTACAAAATCGATACAAATCTGTCGTTGTATCTAAATAGAAACTTAGAGGCTTCTTTTATAGCGTCTTAAGATACGAGTACAAGGCCCATAGTAGAATAAGTACATGAATACTTATTTTGAATGAAAATGAAAGATAAGATTAGAAATTGTTTACTATTATAAACTTTGCCTTAATAACGTGAATTATTAAATTTCATTGCATTATATTAATGATCCTTTAGATAAATAAAGGTATAAATAAATAATACATTTGTCCGGTTAAAATGTGAGAAGTGCATGTTTAGAAGTGTTTGGATACGAGAGTGCGGTCCGTCGCGAGCCGCGCGCCGAGTTGCGAACACCTCATTATGTTAAACTAGGGTTGCCGCCTCGAGTTCCGCAGAATTCATCGGATTTTAATACACACTCGAGGAGGTCTATTTCATACCC
This sequence comes from Papilio dardanus tibullus, assembly GCA_013186455.1. Lineage (NCBI taxonomy): Eukaryota > Metazoa > Arthropoda > Insecta > Lepidoptera > Papilionidae > Papilio > Papilio dardanus. The sequence goes on along the minus strand of QDHC01000737.1, from coordinate 448,850 downwards.
ATTTAGGTAAAATATAATTTGTGTCGCACATTGAAAAAAGTTAATAAAGCAACATACTTACGTGCCATATTCGCACGTAAGTGTTCTTTGTTGGTACATGATTTGGGACATTTTGGTTGTTGTGAATTAAGCCATTTATGGAGTTATTTATTCATGGTCAATTAAGAATTAAAGGTGAACGTCATTATTTTCTTTCCTCAACCAAAAAGTCAAGGCTTGGCAAGTCAGTAGTCATCTTTTGTTTTACGAATGTTTAGGTCCGTAAGTGTTGGCAGCCCTAGTCGAGGGTTTCGACTTTGTTGGCGTTGAATCCACCCTAGAACAACGCAATTTAAACCTTATTTCAGAGGCCTAGAGCTCAAAATGTCTGTAACATAAAATTAATAGGAGTTTAAAACTAAAACAAACGTTAATGTTAACTATCCAATCCCGCTATTGTAATGTAAAATTATTCTATAACTAAACAGTGACTTACAAACTAGTCTTGGCTACGGAATGACCACATCTTCATAGATATATGACTCTATAGTCATCCTCATCACTAGCTTACTTACTTACTCACCGAGGTGGGACTAGGCCATAGTCAACTACGCTAGCCCAGTTCGGGTTGATCGACTTCACACAAATCATTAAATTTCTTCGCCGATATGTGCAGGTTGCATCACGATGTTTTCCTTCACCGTAAGAGCGTCGGGTAAATATTAACATATGAAATTAGAAAATTGAAAAACATTGGGACACTGCGGGGTTCGAACTCGAGACCTGCAGTTTACAAATATAGAGTAATACATTTCGCCGCGACCGCGAGATAATACAAGTCCCACTCATCCCTGAAGAAGAGCCTCCGACAGGCTCGAAACTAGTCGGTACCGTTACCGCATCTTAATAACGTGAATGTAGAGCCGTTTTTATTTACTACTAATAATGTGTCACGGAAGTTTAAACAGTGAAATTCATAAAGTAGTTTTGTTATTTGATAAAGTAGAGAGATTGTGGTGTATTGACTATGGTCTGTGTTGTCTCTGGGCGACTCAACCATCATCACTAAACCACGTATATATCGTATCCAACACGCGCACCGCATCTTGTACGAAGTGACGTACGCCGCGACTGTCAACATGGCGTGATGGTTGAGTCACCCATTAATAACGTTAGATTTTTATTAAACTTAGAACGGTGCAACTATAGTTTTCAGTCCCGGATCTTGGGTTAGCAAGCTGATATCAGAATTGTCATTGTATCGACGAATCACGTATTTTGCCCATCTTTAGAAGTAATGTCGAGAATAGGGGGAAAGAAAAAACTAGTTACTAAATAACCTTTTTAATAGTTAAAATACTATAAGTGGATTAAATTATCATTGTCATAATTAACTATTTGAATCTCATATTAAAATGTAAATGTTGAAAGCTGAACACTATTTTTAGCACGATAAAACTAAATTATTCATGTAATTTTATTATTCATAACTAGACTGTTTGTACGCTAGAACATAATTAACTTTTGTTAATTATTTAAATTATCAAAAAATGTTAAAACGTATTTTATTAGCAGTTAAATGTTAGGGTAATCTTGTTAACATAAAATATACAGGTTAAACAATAGTTTGGGGAGCTAAGTCATTATCGGCAACTAAACGTACTTTAGTAATATTAAAGTAATTTATTTATGTTAATTATTTCGACTGCGTTACTTCGCGTGAAGTACTTGAGTGCCTTGTAGTACCGCGTCTCCATTTTCAGTGTACGTCACGTCACGGTAAAATTTACATTACATTTAAGATTTTTAACAGCTTTTGGCTTCTTGAAGGGCACGTAGTACTAATCTAGAGGTAGTGAATTCGATTGTTTTGAATCATATTTCTGTCAATATTATAAAACACTAACAAACTATGTGTTAATTCTGTTTTTTAGTTGCGAGTCTTCTTCGGATGATTATGAATGGGAAACCAAAAAATATAGTCTCACTGACTTTATAGTTTTTAAAAATGTATATATGTGTAATGGAAACGTGTTCAAAGATGTATTTCCTTGCTTACGTAATTAGAGAGGCGTAAAATTAATATTTTGTTATGACGTACTAATTTAGTCTTATGCAATCGTTAAAGAATCTTAGCAGTTCGTTATATAATTTAATAATATAATTATTAAATCTGAAACTGTATGTTTAATGTAAGAATTAAGTAGTTCACATCAAAATTGATATTAATAATATAATATTTTTGTTAACCATTTTAATAATGTAAATCGAATTAAAATTAGTCTTTTAATCAAGAAAACATTTAGTCCTAATGTTAACTCTGTAGTGCTACGTAAATCTTAAGCCGGCTACAGACTCTCACTTTTAACTGTACAGTTCGACTGCACAGCTTAAAATGACGAATGTAGGTAAAATAAAGAACTTTACAGTTCGACTGTGCAGTTCAAATTGACGCGTATACGTCAGTTTTAACTGTATAGTTAAAGAACTGAACGTCTGTAGCCGGCTGTAATAGTAATTTGTATTTGAGTAAAACAATAGAGAGTCGCTTACGTACGCAGGCGGGTGCAGTCGACGCGGACTACAGCGTAGTGTTCCATCTAACTATATCCAGCTATCCGTCGACTGACCCCACCCTTATAAATAATAGTGGTAAGTCTCCCCCCTACGCCTCCTACACCCCTCAAGGGTAACCGGGCTACCCTCCGGATCTCATTTCCAAATTGCATCTCGAAACTGAATCTCGACTTTACAACTGGCCATTATCGATGTAATGTACACCTTAATTGATTAACATAAGGTCGTTTTCGTATCGTTGTTTTAAGATCGAAATTTAGTGCTTACTTGTAAGGCCATAACCTAAGAAGGGGCCGGTGGCCCGTTCTGTACAAGCACTAACTCGTATAATGAGATATGATAATAAACGCCCCGGTTGAATATTGATGCCGGCAAGTTAGGGATGCACTGACTATGTTTACGGCGCCGCGCCACGGACTCTGCTCATTATAAATCAGCTCCGCGCTGCTGTTGCTCGCTTCTTAACATTATTTATTAATTACAAGATGTCCGTAACTTGGTCAGCATAATATTAAAATACTAAGTTATTCTATATCTATATCTATTTCTTATTTCATCCATGTCTCTGCAGACGTTGTAGTTACATGATAAACATTCTTACCTCCTTAGTAACCACTGAAAACCTAGTAGTGTAGTTAATCTAGTTTTATGAACATATCTAAAGTTTGTTCAACCCAGTTGCTGTTAATGTGGCCATAAGGGACAGTATGGTAAGTGAAAATTCGTATTACGAACGCTAAAAGCGTACACTCGTAATTGTCCTCCTTACCGAGCTCTTATGATGATTGAGGCGTTTACATACAAGTGTTAGGCGTTCATTAAATATGACATCAGCGGATTGAACCCTATACGTAGCGCACCGCGGGATGAATCACTCGCTGACACACCGCGTACAGCCTCGCACTATTACAATTAATTGTTTGCTTATTATAGTATAATGTAAATAAACAGATGCTTCACAATATTAAATATTTTTACTATGAACATTTTTTAATCTGACTACCGTTACGAGTAGATACATCTGGTATTGCGGTTTATCAAACTAAAAAATATTATTTTTATTACCAGATATGTACCGTATAGTTTGTCTATTTATTTCCCAGCCTTAATTTAGAAACAATAACCATAGTTAACGGTTATAGGTAATACGTTTGTCTTGTTAAAATACAAAATCATGTCTTCTTTTAAACTGGCAAAATAAATACGAACGTACACCGTTTTGCACACTTTCTGCAGTATTGCGGACATTCATAAATATCTGAGATGACAATATTTGCAAATTGTCGTTTCTTATCTTTTTGAGTTTACTATAATCGTAGCAACAATATTGTACAAGTCAGTGCACAATTAATACTTTTACGGCGGCGCCTAAATGCGGCACTGACAGCATATAAGTCCTGCATGTGACCTGGCTTCCTTGTAACGTTTGTTCTACTTGTATGTTGATGTGGTGCTTTTTAATAATAAATTAGACACATGACTCCTACTGCATCCTGTATTCCTAGTCACACGTCTTAAACATTAAATATAGCCGGAACTTTTTAAAAATAAATTACTCTTGTTCTTTTAAGAATTTTGCTAAACAAAAAACTTTATCTATCTTCAAACGAACATTAAATCATGAAATTGTTAACTTTCATGTATTGCTATAGCTGTAATAAAAATTTCATTTTTTGACTTAAGATTATATCCGTCGGAGCCGTTAAAAAAAGAACATTTAAAATAATAGAAATAATTCAGAAAATATGAAACATACTCCGCAATAACCTAAAGTAAATCTTGACCTCGACAAAAGATCGAAGACAAAATAACTTCCAACATGAGGCAAACAAAACCTTGGAAGTTTAATTCGAGATTATACCAACGACCTTAATAAAAGACAACTAAAAGTGGTAATTGTCACATTTTAATTAAACATATCAACCCATTCATCTACACTGTTTCTGAGAAACCAACAATATGTGAACCACTCTGTTACTATTTACAGACCACTGACTCATTGGTTAATTTATTCGTTTTGCCAAATATAGCGCTAATAATTCAAGACAATACGTTATTTGAGAACACGAACATCAACGTCAGTCTTAGTAAAGCACAATCTAGTTCAATCTGAAATTAAATCACGTTTTGCATATTCATCAAACCAATACGTTGAACTCTACAAAAAATGTTGTCATCGATCTTACCCTAGAGAATACTTAAAAAAAACTGATGGTTAATAGTTCAAACCTTTGTGGGCTCCATTTTCCGCAACTCCACGACTAGCGCGCATTTTGCGTGACTTCACACATATTTTTGAATTTCTTCGCCGATATGTGCAGGTTGCATCACGATGTTTTCCTTCATCGTAATAGAGTCGGGTAAATATGTACATATGAAAAGCGGGATTCGAACTCGGGACCTGCAAAAAACTGGTATTACAATGTCTAGGTCTAGTCAGGGTAGTCGAAACTCATATAAAAATATCTTAAACTATTCCATTATAATAAAATCAATTCTTCACAATCATAATGTAGGCGATAATAATGTATAATTGTATAATTATACACAACATTTGTATAACAATATTAAGAAGTATACATTAGAGCGTGGTCGCTGGCTTGTGGACTCATTACAGCAGTTTCAGATCATTGTTTCAGGTCCGCACAATGCCGCACAAGTTCACGTCACATCTTCATTGTTTCCACTTTCTCCGACATAAAATATATTTAGAATAAATAAGTTCGGAGCTGGACCTGCTTCAGCTAAAAGCGAACAATTGGCAGGAGACCGCTCAGGACAGGCGACGATGGCGCTCTCTTGTGTTAGACGCCAAGACGCACTTTGGGTCGTTGTGCCAGCGGAGTTAGTAAGTAAGTAAGTAAATAAGTTCGTATTCGTTTGGCATTGTCGATTAAGGACACCCCAAAGCCATCATAAACATAGTTATGTAGTCATTTTGATTGTCTCTACAGAGGTTCGCTGACTATCTAATAATTTAAATTGCTTGCATTTTTCCTTTTTCTATTCAGGGCTGATATATATAATAAGATAATACATTTATAACATAACTTCCATTAATAAAACGCCATTTTTGCACAGAGACTTACATTTTTTACAGATAATTTGCAGAAAAACACGATACGCTTAGCGACCCTTCGAACAAAACAATTGAATACCGACATTCTCTTCATTCCGACACGTTGTGTCGACACCTATGTGCACGAGCGAACTATTCGTCGGCGGGCTATTTGGCGACAGTAAGTAATTTAGTGGCACATTGTATTTCTGTGAGAGTAATGCCGCCTTTGTTATTACGCTGTTAATGAAGACATGTTGTGTATAATGGCTACACTGTGTTTTACTATTGTTTGAAGTGTTCAAAGAAATTTACTGATAAATTTAACTCATTTTGAATCATTGGCTCTCATACTAAATTGACTACGACGAGTAGTCTTTTAAAAAATATCAATATATTTTTATATTTTGTATGCCTAATTTATATAAAAATTCTGAAAAGCAAATACATAACTAAATACTTATAAGCATTAAAAACCATACTGTAGAAAGCGGACATTCCTTATTTCCAATTTCTTTATGTGTTGTGTTTAAAGGCGGCTACAGGGTCCGTTTTAACTGTACAGTTCGACTGTTCACTTCAAATTGACGTATGTAACTCTGTTTTAACTAAACAGTTCAAACTGCATAGTTAAGAACTGATCGTTTGAAGCGGGCCTAAACTTTTATAGTGAAAACTCATGACACATGCAACAAAGCGTCTCGATGACATAATTTTGTAATCGCGCGAAGTATTAAGTAAACAGCTCCGTGAAATATTGGACCACCAGCCTTTTGGCGCCCGTTTGTCCTTTTATATATCTATAGAGTTGATACAAATTAATAACATACATTATTAATTCCATGCCACGAAGTCATAAATAAAATGAAAGAATTAAAAACTTAAAGTTATGATAGCTATACAAGTTGCAGTTACTAAGAACATGTTAGTCCCGTAAATCGAAACAAAATAAACAGCTAATACAAAAAAAACCTTAACTAACACATGACACATTTCTCTTAATTACAATTGTAAATAAAAAATTATAAAAAAAACGAAATTACAATAATAATAACAAATATTAGGTAATTGCAAAAATATATAACTAAAATTAATCAAGAATTAAACCTTTAGCACCATGCTGCGAACCTAATTAAAGAAATAAATAGTGACGTTTAAAAATTCTCAGCTCTATAGAATATCAATGTCTCCCCTTCTTTTATTTGGTAACTCGTAACCGAGAAGCTGTTTCCTCGCCACCGGTTTTCTAAGTATACAAAATACATTTATATACAAACCTTCACCTTACGAGGTCAGGAATACTTTTTGCGAACTCTAAACGCGTAAACAACGAGGTAATCGAATATAACGATAGTCCAATGTCTAGTAATTATAAAATACATTCATAGTAAATTAATGCGCATAATTTTTATAAAAAGCATACTTGTGTCTTTTTAAAGCTTGATATACGACAATAGAGGTATTTATATAAATTCTAAGAAGTGCTAATAGTCTTTAACGAATTAGTGGGTAAAAACTATGGTAATGAAGCAATAAGAAAAATATTCATTGCAATTAAATACTAACATGTCCTTTTATGAAAGAAAATTCCTTTTAATATTAACATTTTTTAATTCTATGACTTGTTTGTGTAGGTTGAATAAGGTATTGTCACCTTTTTGGAAGCGAATCTTCCAAAGATATTCAGTCTTTCGAGGGGAAGACAGGGCATTACGGGATTTGACCTGGAACCCCTCGGTGAACACCTAGTGCAATAGGGAGACCGGACTTCAGTTCTTTTGAACTCTCCTTGTAAGAAGCCTAGTCACTCTATTGGATAGGCTCAAAGTCTTTCGGTGGCTATAATAAGCTGATGAAGATAATACTAATTCTATATCACCTTTATAGAAATTAGATATTTTAATAAACCCACATCTTAGTAAACAATTGCATTAATATTAACTAAAGATTATCAACGTTTGAGTACTACGACTACGTACGACGAAAAATTATCTATACTATTATTAAGAGATTTTTTTAATTACTCTTATGTTTGAAATAACTAGAAAACTACAATGCCGTACATTAGAAGCTATAGTATCTAGTAGCATAGGCCTTATTTTTTCCGCGCGAAGTTGCGAACAGCTAATAATGAATATATGTAAGATGTGTTAAAACAATAACAGTTATTTTTCTTTATATATATTCCATAAAAGTCCAGGGTAATGTGGCTTAAGGCTTCCTGTCAGGAATGCGTGGGACAAGAAACATATACCTTCACACATTGCTTTCCGCGTACTAGACAATAAATAATAAGATACGCTTAAGGAAACTTATTTGTTGTTAAACGATCGCATATCTTAACAAACGTAGATAATATATTCAATTGTGGATCGTTAATGTGTTTTAACAAATAATAATATAGAAAAAGTAATGTTTGTATGGAATATTAACTAGTGTCTTACACCTGTGACATTTCTACTGTAAACATTCACACGGACGCTTTTAACATCGCCGTTAGCGTTTTTATAACGCCCTCAGTCATCGCTGTAAACGCTTGTTACGTTTTTCCAGAGCTCAAAATTCAACGATGGGCGATAAAAATAAGCGACGCCGTGTGAACATATACAGTCCAACTTGTAAAAGAAACCTCTACAAGTAAAGAGTCATTCTCTGATCCGACGAGATACGTCCATAAGCGAGAAACTCGGATTAGAAAGAAACCTTAATAAGCGAGAAAAATATCTTGGTCCTTTGGACTTTCACTTGTCCAAGTACGACTGTGAATAGAAATGTATTTATTTTATCTCAACGTTTTTTTACCGCGCGTTGCAAAAACGCCCGTGTGAATGCGGGCTTAGTAGTCTGTTTTGTCAAAAAAATTGTAATAACAATATGCATTAATAGCAGTGCCACGGCTGGAATTTTACTTTAACATTCAGTACCAATTAAGTTAGGTTAGCATACTCGTATAAGAAACGAGTAAGTACTGTGTTTGTAAACTAACTTAACTGTATTTAACATATTAAGTGTCGTTAATGAGAATTTTAACAACATATTTTTTTGTTCAATTCGTATTTGGTAATGTTATAATTTATATTAGCATATAAGTTGAACATTATTCACTGCCATTTTTGTATTAGGCAGATGCCACACGAGCGTCTCGCAACCAACTCTATGAGAGTGCCACACAACAAAAACAAAACATAATATAATAAGCACCACGTCATAGAATCTTTTCCTTTAATTATCAAAAGTAGTCAAGTTGGGAACATTTTGGAGTTTGATAACAGTGCCTTTTAATGAGCTAAAAAGACACTTTAGTTATAACTCTGTATACCAATTTCCAAACTCAAACTAACCAAAGCTACTAGCAGCCATAAGCAAATAAAGATTTTATATAAGCCAAGTAACGCAAGAGAAATATTTGCTTTAACAGCGATGTAGTTCATAACTCACGATTGCTCCCGAGTTACAATTTGCACTAAATTTATCATACAATAACATTTGTACCTGAAAATTATTATTCAAATCGAGTTGCATTAATCAATGCGTCGATAAAAGAAAACGCGAGCGACGGCTCCCGCTCGCATGCCCTCCGCACGCGCGGGATGTGATAGCCCATATCGATAACTTGCATTCATCGATAACAAATTAAAAACGACTTACAAATAAGAAGCTTATTTTCAAAAGTGGTCAACTCAATCCCCGTCGGCTTGCGAAAATAGAACTTACGTATAACACAAGTGCTGTTTTCTCAAATCGGCGGGGATTGAGTTGATCACTTTTGAAAATAAATTCCTGAAATGTTTTAAGAAAGTACAAAAAACCATTTAATATAGTACTATAATAGCTACTCTACTCTCATGTTAATAAATCTATGACTGGTTAACTGTATCGGTAACTTTACTAACCAAACCTTAGTGGTCAACTTAGAAAAGACGAAATTATTAAGCTTAGAAATACATTATTAAATGCATTTACAAAGTCGATGAGGGACGCTGTTAAATTCCATGTAATTTAATATTTAATTATACCAGTTCTTAACTTAAAGCTAATTTGAATTTCTAAGATTTTTTTCAAACTTATCGATATTTTTTTAATGACTAGATACCGCATGTCGATAATGTTATCGATAAATCAGAGCAATCACTAGATCGTGCGTCGCGTGAAGCGCTCCGGTGTGCGTGTGCGCAGCCTCCGAGATAATGAACTATCCGCACTAATATATTATAAAGTTCATTATAAACAATTATTTATTGTTAGCGCATGTTTATTAATAAGGCCAGTTGATAGGGCCGGCTACTGTACATGTTTTTAAATCAGGGCTGACGAGAACTGATTTAATGCTTTAAGCTCTTTATTATGCTATTTTTCTACTTTATTTTTTCTTGTAATCAGAAGATTATTGTTATGCACCGATATAGTAATATTTCTGTCTCTTATAAATTCAAGTGTTAAGTATTTAGTTTTTTATATTTCTCATTTCATATTCATAAGAATAATTTACTCCAAGTTCAACTTATTGCGAATTTTGTCTATTAAATTGAGATTAAAATGTCCCAATATGGGAAGCCTATAACCTGAATTCTGTAATATTATTTTAGCGATCGTCTTATGCTAATACTATGCAATGACCATTGCTGGACATGCCTTTCCCAATGCTTCCTAATAGTACTAATAGACCCGTCTTACAACAACTTCTCGAAATAGATACTAAGTGATAGGGTCGTGCCAAATATGAATTTGTAAGCAAAGTATAATGTACAACCCTAGGTCCTTTAGCTGTCAATGTAGAGAATATGAAAGTATGGTGGCCGTTGGGTTAGATTGCGCGCTCGTAGATTGCATGCCGCGCCGCGCCGCGCACTGCTAGCCTTAATAAAATCTATACAACGATACCCTGATTGCTTCGGAAAAGTAAGCGCTATCAGATACATTAAAATTCATTCTTTGGATTTACAATGCAGACATTTCTTCTTGTTTCGTTTGTTGAAGCTTCGAACTTTAGCAACATACGTAACAACTTTTATGACTTAGTGAATTACTTAATCAATTACAATAGTTTTCTATGAACGAAATAATTGTACGAAGACGTTGTGATCATTTTGTTTTAAAAAAAAGGTAAAAAAATGTGTTGTATCCATTTTCATCGGTGGCTAATCGCAATAATTTGTTAAGATGTATCCAATCTGTATCAATTTTTAATCAAGGTTGCAACAAATTACGCATAGATTGATAAGAGATGAACGCCCGCAGTGATAATGGCGTAGTGGGAGCGTACATACGCGGAGCTATATCGGACGTTTAACCCTATACTAAAGTGTGGTCCATTCGAAGCGTTCGATAAAAAAATAAGTCCAAAAAAAATTGCGCGCCACCCCTAGGCTCGACGGGAAAAAAACAGATAAAAATGGGTCTCGCTCGTAATTTAAATGTCGAAGCAGTTGTCGGGAGCCCGTGGTACCGACCTGTTTCCGTCACACGTTATTTTTTTTTCGAGTTTTTTTTTAAAGCGTTTCTATGCGTGATATTGCAACTGTTATATTTTAGTTATAACGTTTTATTAATAATAAATTGATTAAATTCTTTTTTTTTTGGGCGTACACTTTTACTACCAAAGGAACCCTTATTTAAACAGTTTTTGTCATAGAATCGTTCAAATTCTTTCCAAAGTGTACAACAAAAGTTTATTTACCAGTTGGCTATCACGGCAAAAGTATCCTTCTTACAGTTTTTTTTTTCAGATTGAACTAGTAATAAAAATGTTGCGAACCCCTGGCGCGTCCCTACATATTAACAGAGAGTAGCGTTGTCGAACTACCGGCCGCGCTGGACGCGACGCTGCGCTGAAATGATTTAGATAGATTGTGTTAAGATGGCATGATCATTAAAACAGTAGCTTCGCAGATCACTGTTACTTGCGTATTAGGAAAATATTTATGAAAATGTCTACTTCGCGTAAACTTCAAGGATATTAAGAAACGGGAGAACTTCTCTACGCACACAATCCGCTTTATTCCGAAGCGAGACTTAGTACTGTTGTACTTTCTACGTTTGGTACTGGTGCATTCATAAAATTTATTCCAAAATACAGAACATCCTAGTTCCTGGTACTTCTTATGATACATAATTTGGTCCAATGACACCCCTGGTCTATATTATTTAGTTCCGAGTGTCCTCCAGTATCGTATAATCGACGACTTATTTTTCCTGTTTGTCGCAATACTTTATACATTTTTTCGGAATAAGGGGGAGTGGGTTTTCACTGCCTGTTAGGTCAACATCAGAGAAAACAAGTGCCATTCATATCTCATAAACGTTATCGACAGCATTAGTTTTGTTATTTATTGCGTACGCGAGCTGAAATAATAGCTTCGTTCTTTTAATGTCATACGGACTTGCATGTCTGCATTACGACTACAAATTGCATTTCAAAAAACACATGAAGTAATTGCTAAAGTTCCATAATCAAAAGGCTAGTACTTATGCTCCTCACTTTACAATGTTAATTCCCTCACTTAATCTTATACATAAATTACTAAACACACTTTGTGACATGCTCTATAAATTACCCCCTTATATGCATATTAATAAGCGCGTCAGTTTTTTGCGACGTGTCGAGCGGACGCTTTTTACAGCCTTGATATCGCTCGCTTTTGTTTTGTTTGAACTGCTTACCATTTTATGAGGTCTGGTTATGTTTTGCTGTTAACTATATCTTGGGTCTTGGGTATATGTGACAAACATGTTGTCTACCTTAACTTTGCCTCTGAAAAGAACCATGTTTATATCCGGACTATAATTGTCTTGTGACATACCCTATATGTCTCTTTCTTTGAATAATCCATCTTTTGTGACGGACCTAACCAAGATAGTAGCTTACTGTTTTTTTATAGAAGAAGGGGGCAAACGAGCAGCGGATCATCTAAATTAATTGGTCCGACGCCCATGGACATCTGCAGAGGAACCACAGATGTGTTGCCGGCCTTTGAAGGAGGAGTGCACTCACAGTGCCAGACAAGTTTATTAACCTTTTAAGACTTGAGAGAATATTGTAAAAGAAGTCGGTTAATAACACAATAAATAGTTGAGGATGTCAGTTCGTGAGTAGCAAGTCGCAATGCGAGTCCAGTATTCGCACACAGTGACCCAGTAAACGCAATAATACATCGCATAAGTGGATCAAATAGTTCTAGAGCACCTATCCTGGCATTATACGCAGGATCTCTAAACATAGTCACAATGGCTGGTCATCATTCAATTGTGCCAGTGGAAATGGCCCGTTTATCTACAATGGAGCGATCATTTCATTGCATTTCTTTAAGTTTCATACATTATGTATGAAGGGGGACATTGTGACGTGCATTGTTCTATTGAGCTGCTTTAGTTGAATATTATGTAAGATGCAATGATTTTTTTTATAAGAAAAGGTGGCAAACGAGCAGCGGGAACGCCTAGGTGATCATCGACGCCCATCGATATCAGCAATATCAGAGGAACCACAGATGCGTTGCCGGCCTTTGAGGAGGATACGCTCGGTTCTTGAAGGACCCATACTCGTTATTCAGTACAGACGCAGTAATACTCCTCCTTCCTTTCGTTTACATATTATCAAGTACTTAACCAGTAATTTATTCAGGATTTCACAGATAAATTTTAAATACTTTAATCCCTAAAAAATCACACATAAAAATAATATTTTAAGATTGAAAATTCACATTTTGAGACTTGAATGTAAAGTCAACACAAAAACATAGACAAACTATAGGCCTCTTATTCCGAAGAAATGTATAAAGTACTGCGCTAAACGAGGACCAATAAGTCGATTATACGATACTGGAGCACAATCAAACTAAATAAGATAGACCAGGGCTCTCATTGGATCATAAGAAGTACGTATCATAAGAAGTACCAGGAACAAGAATGTTCTGTATTTTGGAATAAATTTTATGAATGTACCAAACGTAGAAAGTACAACAGTAATAACGCTGATTCTCGTTTCGGTATAAAGCGGTAGGCATCTGGAAAATTACGACCAATCCTTAAAACAATATCGTGATAATAATTAACAGTATTATTGAATGATATTATATTGAACAAGTCAAGGAAAAGCGATATTGACTTAACAACTATTAATTCATTAATAAACATAATGGTAATTGCGCTCCAGGATCTAATTAAATTAGTGCTAAATAATTCTACCAGCACTTAACATCTGCTGGTTTATTGTATGCACATATTTTAAAATAAGAACCTATTTTTTAAAATTATAAATACAATAACAAGGACGAATTGATTACCAGTTCGTTTTTGTTTTGCTTGCCTTTTGTGTAAAAATATAAAATAGAACAGGCGGGCTACCCAAAGTGCTTAACGATTGGCGATATCGCTGATGGAATCGATAAAAAATTATGAAACTGACATTGACATTCGATTAGTCATGCGCTTGTCACTTGTGAGATATCGAACGTCGTTGTCAGTTCCATACATTTTTGACGTACGCTACAGAATCGCTTCGTAGCGAATATACTTTGGGTAGCCCCCTAGAATCGTTAACCTTTTTAGCTAATCGTGAATGTGTAAACATATTGCTATTCTTATAATTTTCTTAAAAGAGACAGAGATAAGAATATTTTTGTACAGATATTTTAGCGTTGGAAACTCAGTATTAACAATGCAGACTTCCAAATCCTCAATAAATCTGTAACATACGATTAAATCTTTTTGGCAGTTGGTTACCGAGTACAGGTCTCAAATAGGTGGCAGGGTTTTACAAGGAAAGCGCCTGAAAGGTGCGCCATGTTCGTCCCGCTGTCTTGCGCACAATTTGCGAGCCGCTATAAACTTTGAATGGGAGTATACCAAGAGGGGAACTGTCCAATGCGTCTGAGATCACAAGGCCGTGCCGGACAACCGTGACCTTTGCCTCTCAATTATTATTAATCCTCTACAACAGTTCCGTATTTTACTTTAAATGATTTATAACACTGGTCTAGTTTATCTAGTATTTGTTCTACAAACTAATAATTATTTTACGGTGAAGGAAAACATCGTGACGCAACCTGCACATATTGGCGAAGAAATTCTAAGATATGTGTGAAGTCACGTAAAATACGCGCTAGTCGTGGAGTTGGAGAAATTGAACTCATCATGGGTCGAACTACTACTACTAGTTTAAAAATCTAATATATTTTATTGAACTCTATCCTATTTAACTCTTGCGTCGATGAATCGAATTGAATATGCTTTTTTTTGACAAGCTAATGTCACGGAAACATGTTAGTATGTATGTTTTGTCAAGGGACGGTTAGATATATTGATTTCGCAAAATAATTGCGACTGGCTACCGGTAAAAATAAAAACCTCTTTATCGCTCCCTATCATTTTGACCGCGTTACCAAATAAGCTCATTTATAACGCTCGGGGGCTGAACAAAAACAAAAAAAAAATTGAATAAGGAGAGCATTATTTATCGCCGCCCCAATGAAGGCCGTTAATGTGATTTTTTAATAATAAAAAATACACGAGCGCTCGTGTATCATCCGCCGTTTCGACCAGTCATTGTCCATGAAAAAAAAATGTTTTATTTTTTATTATTTATCAACCTACACCGCGTAAACAAAGTATATTTCAAATTAATTACACCCTGTATAATTTTCATGAAGTTATAAATTATGGTAAAATTATAGGAATAATATTTCAGGTCTGAAAACATATTTCATTTTATAATATTTCCCTTATTTTATAATGAAGGTATGAATTTCATTTAACATAATTAAACTTCACCACATCAATACTTTGTTTCAAACAGAACATATTAAGCAAAAAAAGGAATTTTATCGCATGAAGTAGTGTCATTCAATTGTATAAAAACGTAGGTGAGTAATACGTAATAATAGAAATAAAAGCAATTCACCGATATAACCCTACCAGTGCCTAATTAAAAAAAATTATAAAAAAACCTCTCCCCCAGAACGCGCGCTGTCACGTTCCATATTCCCGCGTTAATTACACGTCATTCTTTTTTCAAAAAGCGCGCCAATGACGCGCGCAATTAAAGCCGTGTACAGACAACGGGAAGACGCGACATAAAGCCGTCGCACACAATGCGTCCTCGGCGAAATTCGCCGCAGGCCCAGCGAAATTAACAAGGCGATTTACACTTGACACTAGGCGAATGTTTTTCACTACTTTCACAACCTTTGTCTGTGTTCACGTACCGCTTCTCGCTCGGCTTTTTTAAAAAATGTTTCTAGGACAGAAGTTTTCTTGCTGGCAGTTTATGCTTTTACAGTGTACTGGAATATTTAGTCTGTGTAAAGTTTAAGCGGAGTGTTGCCTCCATGGAGGTGGAGACGTCCGCCTCACACATTGGAGTAATTGTGTGAAATAAAGAGCGTTGTATCATTATTTTTGAGTTCCTGCTTGCTTTGAGTGTTATTGTTTGTTTTTAAGTTTCGTTCTCGCTCTGAGTATCGTCTGCAAGAGATGGAGTGTACTTTAAATAATTAGTTTGTACGTTTTTATAATACGATTGAGTTTTTATTTTATATATTGAAGTGGATATTGTAACTTATCAATCATCAGATGATTTGATTATCTACAATTACTATATTCAAGTTTGAAGATATTAACTGATATTATTTAATTTCCATTTTAATCAAGTTTAGCAGAAAATTAAAAGATGTTGACAAAAATATATTTTTGTTAGCTTTTGACACATTGTAATAAAATAGATGATTTACGAATTGAATAAAATTATTCTTAAAACGAATTAGACGACTTATTATTTTTACACATAATTACTTCTTTGTTAGTAAGTAGGTAGTCTAATGCGCTGACCCGTCTTGTAAGTTCAAAGTTCGCGTAGGTTCATTTAAATTCGTATCGCTTTAAGCGCCACTCGCTACAATAATGGCTTAAATATAAGTCTTTCTTTCCATAGCAATGAATACAATGCTAGATTACCTCCTTGTGCAAGTCGCCCGCGGCCACGCTTCATGTTCTTTGGAACGTCTTTAGTCCTTCATAAGTAATTCTATGCCTAACAATCTGCGCTTAACAATGAAATTGTGTCAAGACGTTTTTTATTCTAATTTTGCTTTTATACAAAGACATCCTCTGTGTTGCAAACATGTCAATCGGAAACTATCACGGTGTATACTGTATCTGCATATAATTACTATTGCCATCTCGCTCATTTCCTTTAAAAGTAGATTAAAATATTTAGCATATAAAAGAGATATAAATATAAAAATGTATTGTCGTTATGCTTGCAAAACGGTTGTAAAATAGATCCAGAGCGTCGGTGGGCCATGAGTTTAGCTCTTTCTTTGTAATCTTCAGGTCTCGAGTTCGAATCCCGCCATGTACCAATGTGTTTTTTGATTTTCATATGTACATATTTACCCGATGCTCTTACGGTGAAGGAAAACATCGTGATGCAACCTGCAAATATCGGCGAAGAAATACAAAGATATGTGTGAAGTCACGCATAATACGCGCTTATTGTGGAGTTGCGGAAAATGGAGAGAGAATCGATTTCAAAGTTAAAAACTTATTAAGAAACTTTGTTCTCGTAAAAGCTTGAAATTTTTATAATTTTGGTGTTGTTTCTTTAAACTATTGTTTAGATACATAATAATTTAAGTTACCAACTAGACAATGAGTGATAAATCCGTTGTCAAAATATAAACAGAGTACAACTTGCACAATTATGCAGATTTTATGTTACCCCTAATTGCCGAATTATTTAAAGAGGTTTGTTAATTTCTCCCTTTCCTTAACCCCCTTGGCGGAGCAAGAAAAGATTTCCTTTTCCACGAAAATGCATGTAAATGTTATTAGGCGAGTTATCGATGGGGTTCCAGTAATGGGCAGGGCAATAAAAAACTTCATTAAATGTTTTATTTCTTTCTTTTGCACGCTTTAAACTCGAGACGGAAAATAATTTATTCATAACATTGATTACACTTGAATATTATTAAATGAAATTATAAAATTCATACAATTAACCCCTAAATGGACGATGTTGTTTTTAAACAACATACTAAACAGTAATACATACATTTCCTAGACAATAATACATGTCTATTACTCAAATATATATTTTAAAACGTGAAACAAAAATCGTGCCTTTAAAGGCAACCCTTAAGGGTTAAATAAATATCATTTTTATAGGTTTTATCTTAAGTTTAATACTTTTTTTATTGTATTTTGGTTCTACAAAATGAAGAATATCGAATCCAAATCTAATGGAAAATCTGAACGTTAACCACTGAGCCTTTGCGGTTTCAAAAAGAAGGGACAACATAGAACTATGATTCTGTATTAGTTTTCCAACTATGCGGACGATATCAATAATAATGATCTAAATTTATTATCCTGGTAAATCCATATTTTAATTCATCAATCAAATAAATGATATTTCTTAGTATCACGATAAACAATGTTTATTTAAATTGATAAATAAAACAAAATAACTATCGCAACAAGTACGGCTTCGCCTCGCCTTAGTTCGGGTGTACTCCGCCCACCTCCCTTGATCATTTATAATGCCAAAATGTTTTAATTAAGATGCTGTAAAATGTAATTTACATGCAAATTCGGTTTATGTTAATGTGCCGCGTATATCTGTTTGGGTGCGTGCTCGCTATCTAATTTTGCGACAGTGTACGCCGTCATTATCTTGGCTCTAATGAGAAATCTGGCAACGGCTTGATGTTTGCATAATTAAACTTGTGGTGGAGGGAGTTCGTTTTGATTGTTGTCATGATAAAATACTCGCTTGTGGCCGGGATCATCGCATCTGTTACACGCTTCAATTTAACAACGCGTTACGAATAAGCATCGTTGTGAGTTTGTATGTGTCAAATATAGATAATATTGTATTATAGTCGATACCTGGTCAAGTATAAATGCTTATCTTGTAACCATTTTGATTGTAGCATACTTAATCATATTTGACTCAATTAAGCCCCGCTGTTTGATTACTCTTTAGGTTAAAAATGGTAAGTTGTTGTTAAAATGTTACTTTATTAGAAACGTGTCTTATAAAATATTTTATTTCAAATTCAATTCATTTATTATTTTAACCAACAATAAGCTCATAGTTTGTTAGTAACAAGTTAATATCTATGTTAGTATAAAGATACAATTTAAGTCCACTACTACTACATCTACACTACCATATGTAGTTGTTAACAATACTCTATGCATCTGGATCTAGTCTGCCGCATATCATATTAATGATGGTGTTAGGGCTGGCTTTACTTCTAATATTTTGAAATAGGTTATGCTGTGAAAAAAAAATATGTATATGAATTATCGGGAACCAGAATTGACCAATAAAATTCGCATTTTCAGGAAATAGTAGTTTGTTTTTGTTGATATCTTTGTCAAATAAGAATAAAAATTACTGATATAGTCCTACAAGGATATTATGGCACTTTTTTGACATTGACAGGGGGGGCGCCTAGAAAGTTTTAAGGATAACAATAGGTAAAAATTTCGTAACTTCTTTCAAATTCCCTGAGCTGCCTTTCTCTGATTGGTTAAAATGTTACGCTTTCAAGATGACATATTTTCCGAGTGCCATAATATCCTTGTAGACCTATATATTACATTACTTTGATTAAACAAATGCAAATCAAATAACAATAAACACGAACGAGAAAATGTAATGAAATCAATTAATTAAAAATGCTAGAGGGCCGATCTGTCTCCGGTACGTCCGCGACATTCATTAGCAACGAGTTGAACACAATTCAGCTAATTTATTCCAATAAAAAGGAATAACAACCCTGCCCCCCCTTGCCATCTTACCCCCCCCCCCCCGAACACAGTATAGCTAGATATTGTACATTTTCTATTTTTTCCGCTCCAACCCTTCTTCGAGATTCAATTCGGCTAAATAAACTGAATTATGTGCTACTTAAATGAGTGTCAAGTCGCCCTCGGCCCCCTGAAGCCCCCTGCCCCGCCTGCAAGGGCCACTCACTTCTGCACCTCACCCCGAGATTCTTCTGAGATTGTTTCACTCCAATGTGAATTAGTGTAACTCTAGATTTGAAAGAAAACTTTTTATCTATTTTATTGAAGTATTGTAGTGAAATGCTTAAACTATAGACTATAGTTATCCGAATAGCAATGGAATAAAAACAAATACAAGAATTTCTCTATTTGTTAAAATCATTAATGTTTAAATGAATTAATTAGACTGTATAATGCTAGATTAACATGCTCTAAGTCGAAAATTATCAAGTTAAAATGACTCTATATTTTACTACTTTGCTAATAGTTCGACCCATGATGGGCTCCATTTTCCTTCACTCCACGACTAGCGCGTATATTCCGTGACTTCACACATATCTTTCAATTTCTACGCCGATATGTACAGGCATCGCGATGTTTTTCGTCTCCGTAAGAGCGTCGGGTAAATGTACTTTTTACTTTATTATTAACTTTTTAAATGTTATCAAAAATAAAAAATGTAGAGTTATACAATAAATCGCAGGAGGCGCGGAGACAAAAGTAGGCGGCCGCCCTCCGCGAAACGAATAGGCCGGGCGGCGGCGCCGAGCTTTTCTCACTCTCTTAAACGCTCTTGCCTACTGTACTACAACCTCGCACAATTGATACTTGCATTATTTATTTTATTTAAAATATCACGTGATTTTTTTTTCCTTGGTTATAATTTTTTTAATACGAAATTTACAAATCAATTGGATAGCAACAGGAATTTTCGCATTCAAAAGTATAACTTAATTGATATTTTCACTTGAAATTTTTAAAGCACCTTTGTAAATATGTGTCCAATACTGATAAATATATAAAATAAACTCAATATTACAAACAATAAACTAGAAAATACTTTTTAGTTAAAGACAAGGTGTGTGACTGTACATGCTTCAGCAACCAACCAACTTCAATCTCTAGATTAAATAATTAAAAAGTAATATAATGTTAAAGTATCAAGTAATATAAGTTGTAGTAATCTCGGCAAGTGTCTGTGAAGTGTTGCGGCCGCGCGGCATTGTTGCACGCCGTGTATCGCTAATATAATAATGACTATATGTGTCTTCATTATTATATCTTTGACTACTTAAAAATATATGAGGTCAAAGGAACGATGGTTTACCTTAAGCTCTCTCTTGGTAACAATACGTAATTGTTGACAAATCCTTTTTCCTGGGAGTTTGGCAGATATGATCTCTTACTTTTTCTACATTCATACATTTGCGACATACTATTCCGGTACCATCTAAGCGTATGGTAATTATGAAAAAAAGGTTATAACAAGCTTTAATATATTCCATTGATTAATTAAAATAACGAATCCTTAAATAACGAAATGATACGAAATTACAATAGGAAATGTAAAAAGCTCCGAACTCCATTAGAAACAAAAATAAATTGAATTACAACTCGATCGACATTTTCGATTTGGAGGCCTAACTCAATTAGATAGCAGCGCTGATGGAAAAAAATAAAATAAATACGGGGCGCGGAGGAAGGGAAAAAATTAAACAAAAAAAAGAGGAGTCCAGATATAATTTGAAATATCTCCGTAAATGCAAAGTGCGAGAGCTGTTATTTTATTCAAATGAGGGTGAACTTTTTTTTTCAACCCTTTCTCGTCGCGCGATCAAAGTGGCCTGATATTCAATTAAAAAAAGAAGAGCGGGGCGAAGGCCCGCGACTGAAAATTAATCAGAAAAAATGCTTTTAACTAGATCTACATTTTAATGAAATTATTATTGACGAACATTATTACGGACCGGCCACACTTCGCCGTGATTCGTTTTAACACCCATTTAGAAACGTAAACGACAAATATTAAAGTTATACGCTGTAATGTCGAAAGAAAAACGATTGCTATTTGTGGAATTCTTGTCGTCCAAACTGTAACATCTAACCAACTTAAAAGCATGTGTACCTTGTAAATATTTATAACTCTACATACCGCATATCCATCGTTCGGTCAAGGCCATAAGACACGTTTAATTTTTCCATCATTTAGTATTAATTAATTTTATAAAACAAAAAAGCAACATAAATGGCCAGTATCATAATGATATGCATTATTTATCGCGATATAATTAAAAAGTTTTACGTCGTCCTGGCTTCATTCCACGCAGGCAAGCAATATATTTTTCTTATTTTTGAATTAAGAATTGCAAATGTATCCAATTAAACATGTAAATGCATTAGTTTTTATTCATAATTACCTTAATTGAATCTTAATGGTTTAAAAATAACTTTAGGTGCGAGTGAATTGGCATTTTCACTGTTACACAGACACACAAGGTGATCCCATCCAAAAGAAGAGTTACATCTGTCATGAATATCAAGAATGACAAGATCAAGATAAAAGTAGAAAATTCCAATATGGTATTTAAGTCACTTCGGGAAAAAAATAAAATTGTATCTCTTTTTACAAATAGACAAGCGTGGAATTAATTATAAATAATCGCTAAAAATTCGATCTTCGTTCTAATCTTTGAATGTTTTAAGTCTAAAAGCTTAATTTAATTAAATTACCTTCGATTTACCTTTGCCTTAATATTATAAACAGAGAAATTTTGTACTTTTGTATGTATTGAAATAACTCAAGAACTACCGGGCCGATTTCAAAAATTCTTTCACCATTAGAAAGCTACATTATCCCCGATTAACATTAGCTATTATTTAAATACACGCGGACGAAGTTGCGCAAAACAGCTAATTTAGTGATAAAATCGAATTTATAGAATGTAATAATTAGATATGAGGACATAATGTCATAGCATAACGCATCTAAATTATATTTAGTGCAATATTTTTTATGTATTGTACTTAGTTTTATATCTTAATAGTGAAATTGGGCAGAGACGTGCAGACCGCCAAATGGACAGGGGAACATAAATCGAGAAGGCTAGCCATAATGGTCGGCTCTCAAATCTATGCCGGAGCCCCAAAAGCCGGATTTCTACCTTGCGTAATACACTTAAAACGGCCGAGCTTAAATCATCGTCATCGTTTGTTGAACAAGACTCTCCGGTCACATATCAGGCCAGTGACGCTCCCTACTTCACCCTCTACCCCCACCTCTAGACGCCTCCAATAATTTTCGGTCCGACCTCTCTAGGCTTAGATTTCTAGTCTCAGTGCGCTATAGTGCTATCGATGTAAAGATTCCTCCTTCATATTGTAGCGTGTTTTAGAACCTCGGGATATTGTACAGTCCGACCTTTGCAACATTTTATCAATTCATATACACATAACGATTTTTAAACTAATCTAACAACTCTTTGTAAATCTCTGTATCTAATCCAATCAGTTTTAGAGTTCCCTAGAACAATCATTCATCCTTCTAAACATTCGCATTCATCATACTTGTATGATTTGTTGCATTTAACTTTACAAGATGATAAATACTTTTTAACAAGACTGTACTTTTGATATTTTCTAATAATATGCGTGAATAGCATATTTTATTTGTTTAAAAAGCTAATGATAGTTGCGCACGCGTCGCACAGCATGCATACACATGTAGCAAATTTTACCTAGTTCTAAAATTAAGGTTGTCAAAACTTTCTGTTTAAAAATTACAACAACCAAATTCCTTAACCATGTAAACAGGTATGCCCACAGACTTCTTTGGCACAATCTTGGCATACCTTTTTTTACTTTACTTGAATTACATAAGATTTGTGCCAGTAATTTTAAACCTCAAAACAAAAGAACTTTAAGGACCATATTTCCATATCTTATACTTACAGAATTGTATTACCATAATTTCAAACTATAGTTTAGACGAATTTGTGTGAAACTAATTTATGTGACAAATCCTACAGAGTTAGTGCTCACTAGGATTAGTAGCCTGTCTTTGTCAAGCGCTAATACGACTACTATAGGTTGCATAGAAAATGCAAATATACGAGTATGTCCGACGCACATTACAGCACTACTGTTCTTAATGTAGGCAACATTTCGCTGTGTTAGTGTTTATTCTGTTGCGAGTAAAAGGAACATATAAAATGATACACTGCAATACTCAAAGTCGTACTCAAGTGACCACTAATCTAATTAGAGTCTCCCTTAGCGGTCATTTAAGGCAACAAGACAGTTGTTTTTAAATAAAAACAGTTTTACAAAATTTGCACTTCTTCTAATATTGTGGTTGATCACTTCGGTGTGTACGCCACTTATTTGCCCCCTTCTCTTATAAAAAAACAGCAGAGAAACTACAAAAGGAAAGTTTAATATCCATATTCATCAGTAGAAGGGCGAATACTGCTTAATATTTCGATATTGTAAATGTTGTTAATTGAAAAGAGTCTCAAAATCAAGTAATAACAGCCCTATTACAGTACTCGTATAGGTTCTATCGGAATTAGATTTATATGTGGTGTACCATGATTTGTAAGACATTATGATAAGTGGTCGAACGAAGCAATTAGAGCGCATACACCAGCAGGAATTAAATAAATTAACCAATAGACGCTGCTAACTTACCGCGTAAGGCTCTAAGGGTGAACGCAGACGGTGCGCGCGTTTGCGTTTATAACGTTGAATCAACTGTCATTGTTTTTTAGAACTGGTAACAAGTAGCCTTCAGATTATGTCAGTTTACTGTACTGTCAAGACAACTTATAATAAGAAAGACAATATTGTTGTTATAATTATAAGAGTGTACGATCGTGGAAAGTCGTCTTTAAGTTCGGTCTTTTTATGCCTTAGATTTGGACACACTATTTTATTCATACATAAAGATTAAGCCTTATTCGCATCAGGACAATATTTTAGTCGAGTAGCAAGTATCCGAACAAAGGATTTACTGATCTCTTCTACTATAATGTTGCTGTTCGGATACGTTAAGTTACTAAATTATTTGCTACTCGACTAAAATACTATCCTGGTATAAGGCTTTAGGAATTTGAACGATTAGCAATTATCGCTTGTTATTAAAAAAGCCATACTTTTTACTTCTTTTGACAACAAAGTAAAAATACCTATAATAAATTTTCTATTGAACCGCTCCGTGCATCAACAGCCTAACGCGAAACGGTAGCACGGCTTGACATCGACAGAATTATGCTTTTCTAATTGTAATATGATAATGAATTTAATGGTTTACCGATGTTTATAGTAAAAGCAAGTCTAAAAGGCAGCCAGGCAACGCGGTTGCCTAAACACATTTGAATGTTACATGCTGTGTCATGCGAGACCATGTCTTAACGTTTTGAATTAAAATTATATCAGACTAGTTATTTAGTATAGTGTGATTTCGATTTGTATAAGGACGAACGGCAAATAAAAATCATTTACTTACAAAAACCTTTTATTCATTATTTTAAACATTAAATTTTCGCAAAGACCGTTCAGCCTTCAGCGTTACTTTTCGATGATGGAATCGAGAAAAATGTATAAAACTGATATTAACATTCGATAAAATCATGTGATTGTCACGTGTGAGATATCGAACGTCAATTTCAGTTTCATACATTATTGACGTTCGCTACAGATTCGCTTCGTAGCGAATGTACATTGGGTAACCACCCAGGGCTATTCTACATTTTGTAGATAAAAATTTATAGTATTTATGAAGAATGAGATTTATAAGACCATTTTGATTAATCAACACATAATTTAAACTGCAGTAATCTTGCAGTAAACTTTACCTAGCTGGGACAGATTCGGTCTTCTACGAGTAGTACTCAATAATAAAAACCATCACAATTTCTACACAACCCATTGAGTCTAGGATACATTAATATCAGAAGCAAACCTGCAATGATACCGTCACTTCCACCGCTGATTCATTACTGGTGCAATTAAGGCAACGATAAGGCGTAGTAATTACGTATGCTAATCATGGACTTAATACTTCTACGGAGATATGCCGCCCTGGTAGCCCGCGGCCGTTCTACTTCTACTTAAATATATCAAGTGATAAAAATAAACATTAATTATAAACTGCTACTTACTGGATATAATTTAGGATGTTTTTTTTAAGTATACATGATAACAAAATATCAATAATTTTTTAATAAAGTTTGTATTTGGTTATAACTAATCTGCAACCTACAAATATTTAATACGACCAATATGATTATAGTCAAACCAGGATTAGCGAGAGTCATTTTCTGGTCCCGACGAGCTACCTCGATAAGCTAGAAACTCGGATTAGATGGCAACCTATGTAAGTGAGACAAATATTGCGGTCCCTTGGAGCCTCGCCTATACAGGTTCCACTGTATATGTACTTATGTCGAGTAAGATTAAAGGCGATATTAATATTGTCGATTTGTTTCTCAAATATCGATAACTTAACGGTACCACCCAAGTACCATTAAAATATGATCATTAGTTCATTACTATAAAGTTCAAATTAGTTTGACAAACCTGCATCGTACTAGTTTGTACGGGACTTGGACAGAAGTGATAGCGGGAAAAGTCCGTGTACTGTCATGTCGTCAATATTGTCACCGCGCAAATTATCCGCGTAAAGTTGGCAGCGCCGAATGCTATCCATTAAAAATTAAACTTTGTATCGCATTAATAAACCTCGAAGCAACGATCCGACGTCGAAGCGAATAAATTGAATGTTGACAATGAATTCAATACTGGCTGGATGTGGTTACAGTCACTAATTCTTTTTTAAATGCGTTCTTTTTTTAAACTACTGGAGTTAAAAAAAGTTGTGGTGTGAAACCCTACATAAATATAATAACACTCAAAGAAAAAAATATAAACTAATCGAAGCTAAACAGAGACAGTTGTAAGTGAAACCCTAACTATCATTTGACTGGCTGAAAAGAAACGCAAAGAATGACTTTAAGAAAAAAATGCGTTCGAAATTTGAAATATGAAGTTGAAATATAAAACAAGTGCTACAGATAGTAAAGCAAAAGTAAACAGATGGTAATGGGCGGAGGGTCGCCGGTAGCCGGCTACCTTGTCACACCGGCGCATTTGTAAATGTATCAGGCTCGTATAAATTCATTAACCGAACGTGGGGTTAGTTCGCAGTTAAGTGACAAACATTGGAATCGCATCTGAGGGCGGTGACGGCCACTCAAAGAATCGATTACGTATTTAAATCGGAACGTATTCGGTTATTGTTTATTTTCGATACTCGTTAGTCGGCGAATCGATTTGCGAACGTTGCGATTATGACAAATGCAAAATATGAATAATGGAAATTGATATTGAATTGTACGTTTATAGGAAAATTATTTCTCAAATAGCATCGGTAAGTTAATGGTTTTATTAAAAGCTTTAACCCTTAAATGCATCTTGTTGCCAAATGTACACATAACATGTTTCACGTTATGTGGCGATCGACTAAGTTAATAGAGTTACTAGCGACCCGCCCAGGCTTCGCACGGGTGCAAATCGGTATAATGTTTGCAATGTAAGCGCTAAAAATGTGTTATTTAACGACATCATATTAAAAACCTCAAAATTATCAGTGTTACTCTACTATATTGTGAATGTATTATACATGAAAACCTTCCTTATGAATCGCTCTATCTATTAAATCCGTTGCGTAGTTTTAAAGATTCAAGCATATATAGGGACAAACATAAAAAAGCGTCATTGTTTTATACTATGTAAGGATAAGGGTAAGAAGCGTCTCCGTAATATTGTATTCATTGATATACGAGTGTTATTTCTTATAAAAAAATATAAATTCTCAACTCTTATTAGGAAATTATTGGTTTTTCATATTTTAGTTATAAATTATTATTATATTATTAGATTTGTATAAAAAATAATTATAATAAAAAAATAACACTAACATTAAACTGTACGTTGCCAAATGTCTATATTATGCGTTTGTTGCGTATTATGTGCAATAAAAAACCATGCTTAAGGGTTAAGTATGTCAGTCAAGACATCGCATAGAAGTTTATTGCTTAAACATTTATAAGTTAAATATTATGTTATTCCATTTCATTTCAAGTAATTTCTTATACATACATACAAACAATGCTTTTTTCAATCATAACTATAGCAGGTTTCAATTAATCATTCGTTAAAAAAACGTTATTGTTCGGTCGAATGTTGATCACTTAAAAACCGTCCATCCGTCTGTCGTTGCCCATTAAAATTTTTGCCAAACGTACTATAAAGCGTGGACCGGTCACCGCAAAAAACTATTGGCACTGAATAGAAAAAAAATCAAAAATAAATGAACACAAAAATGTCCCGCCGATTCTACAAAAGGTCGCAGATTGTCGCGGTTTCGAACCCGTACATCGGCTCGCTGTTATTAATTCTTGGACAGTCAGCGCCGCCGCAGGTCCCGATCGAAAAATAAAATAACAATCATTCATTTACGTTGCATCATGTTTATGTGTATTCGGTAGCTTTACCCAATCACTTAACAGTACACGCGCGATTTAAAATACAATATTTACGAATACATACTTCGCAGTTTAAAACAATGAATTACAGATTATTGGAATTCAAAAATGTCAATATTCACTTCTTTAATAACTTCAATTATCTTAACAAGATTATTAAAAACAATTTGGAAATTGATTAAAGTAAACCAAATGACCTAATATAAAGGAAGAAATAAAAATTGTGCTTATACTAATAAAACACACTTTTTGTCAATAAAACTTATCATCATCATCACCAGCCTACTACGTCCCAACCGAGGGGCGCGGAGCCTATCCCTAAGAGGTGATTAGGTCATAATCCACCACGCTGGCCCAGCGCGGGTTTGTCGAGTTCACACATATCTTTGAATTTCTTTGCCGATATGTGCAGGTTGCATCACGATGTTCTTCACCGTAAGAGCTTCAGGTAAATGTATATATGATATTCGAAAATCGAAAAACACATTGGTACAAGGCAGGGTTCAAACTCGAGACCTGCTGATTACAAGTCAACATCTAAACCCCTGAGCCACCGACGCTTTTAAATATAATCTTATGATCAAATACAATTCTGCAAAATCGAACTTGAAACTGCGTTGTTCCCAACAACTGGGCTATGATATCGCTATGAAACTTTTTCGCTATTTTGTCAATAATTAAGTTCAAAACCAAAATACGTCAATCGCATTCGGCGCACGATGGAGCGACAAACAATATGCACCGTCTACTTACAACTCGCTACCAAACAAATAATTCATTTGTTCAATTTTTATTTTTAAATGACTTTTACTGGCCATTAACAAAAGTAACCTTTTTAATTCATCAAAAAGCTGCAGTTTGACTATTCAATTGTTTATTTTATTGTAATTAATTAATACTAAACAAATGACTGAAAAGGTAAAGACTCTGCAAAAGACGATTATTGTCTTCGAAAACACGGCTAAAAAGTCCTTCAAGTTTTAATAAAATAAAGTCACTTTCTCTGTCCCTACATCCCTTTTTAAGCACAACATCCATTAAATAGAGGAAAAATACTGTTATTTTTTAGGTTTTTAATGTGATGTCGCAAATAATTACACTTTTTTCGCATTTTGTAGCATATTTAGTATCAGCATTGCACCCGTGCGAGGCCGGGCAGGTCACTAGTAGTCAATAAGACCCCAAGACAAATAAATGATAAAAGCTTATAAATAAAACTTTTATTATGATTTACTTATCAGTAAACCATTGCTTGAATTATGTAAATGTATTCAGTCAAACCGCTGAACTATCACAATTCAGTGGTCACTGAACTGTTCTGTGCGATTTAAAATGCTGCCAAAGTTCTTTTTGTGTCATTACAAAGTCTATTACTGGAAGATTAATTTCCTTCTTAAAAATGGGTTTCCTAGAAATCTGAACCTATTTTATATCTACTAAATAATGTTAACTAAAAAGAATAATAATATTTTAACATGTTTATTTGTTAATCTCTGTTTTTTTTTAAATACGGGTGTTTCTTTTCGGGGTTTTAACATATGTAACGTAATTGCTACAAAAGCTTATTTGAGGGAACCTACATCTCCTAGTTATGATTTCATTTTTGCCCGCAGATCGTTCGTTTCGTATGAAAATTTTCCAAAAAAAAATGACAAAACAAAAAGTTACTTATTTAAAAAGAATTCGTTGTTAAAACAGCTATCTGCATAAGTTATGCGTAGGCTGAATTAACCGGGGGCTTAAGTGCATTGATTTTAATGAATAATTCAATAGTCGACTCCCTCCTACATGATACAGCCCAGTGTCCCGGCTTAGCCCAATACCTCATTAACGTTATCTTCATTTTGGAATTAACTATTGCTAATTTTTGCTTTGGGAAAACTTGTCCAAAAATGTCCCTACATCATGCAGAGACTGACTTATTCCCTCTTCATGATGTAAGGACGTATACCTGTTAAATGACTACACTGAATATCAGGTAACTTCACTCTCAAGGGACCCTTATTTATAAACTATACTATAGTTAAATGAATTCGTATTTGAAATGAGTTACAGGAAGTGATCCCATCTTCATGTTTATTTATTCGTTTATAGAATGCTGCATAAGATGTTCGATCAATCGCTTGCAACTT
Source organism: Papilio dardanus tibullus (assembly GCA_013186455.1). Taxonomy (NCBI): domain Eukaryota; kingdom Metazoa; phylum Arthropoda; class Insecta; order Lepidoptera; family Papilionidae; genus Papilio; species Papilio dardanus. The sequence goes on along the minus strand of QDHC01000737.1, from coordinate 418,767 downwards.
AAAAATAGCGAAGTACGTTCCAGGTAAGACAGCACTAAACCTTATAAATAATAGGGCACACAAAAAACTCGATCGTGACTTATTCATACGGCCGCAAACGAGCTCCGTCTGTCAAGCAAATCTGTCACTTATTGCGGACCGGGACGACCGCTTTCGCGGCATTAACATTTTATTAACATTTCCCCGTGCGTCATTAGAGTTGAAATTTGAATATCTTTGGATCGGAAATGCACAAATTAAGCGAGTGATCTGTTGGCAGTAATGAGCTGGAGGTACGTAATGACGACTGAGGCCCGAACAAAACAACACTCTTGCTTACCTCAGCGAGCCGCGGTAACGAACACCGCTCGCTCGATATGGACACGGCTTTACTTTTATTGTTACATATTCAAAAATATTCCTTATCGTTCTGTCTCCTAGACACTTCTTATTATAGGCTATTCTGCTAGAAATCTGCTTACTGGAGACTACCTAAATGAACCACCGTATTCAGTGGCCCTTTGGAAACTTTGCCAAAACAAACACGCAATTCTAAAGGTCACTGTAGAATGTCATATTATGCAAGCTAACGTAGGTACTCTTATTTCAAAAGTCCTACCACAGACCGTTTGTATGCAACTGAACCTGACATTTTAACCTCTAAATCTCAGGGACCCTAAAAAAGGATAAATGAGAAGCCGTTTCCCTGCAAGTTAGCTCAATACGGCTTATTAATAAGGAACGGTAGGCCCCGCACACAGACGGACACGCGGACACGGCGAGCGACATTTGTAATGATACTAAATAGTTGCGCGCGGTAGGTGCCCCGTAAACGAGTAATGCGTTCACAACTCGGACGGCAGTATGCAACACGCGACATTTGCTAAAATATATTTAACTCTACCTTAAGCCTTGTACACACTAGTATAGTATTTTAGTCGAGTAGCAAGTACCAAGTGTCCGAACAAAGGATTTACTAATCTATTCTACTAAAATGTTGCTGTTCGGACATGTTTAGTTACTAAATTACTACCCTACGCAGTTTAGGCTTAAACGAGCCCGAACAGTAGTAAATCCTTTGTCCGGATAAATGCTACTTGCTACTCGACTAAAATACTATCCTGGTGCGAACAAGGCTTTACTGTTAGTTTCCACTTCCGAATCTTGTTTCAAAACATTCCATTATCTTAAAGATAATGAGAGACAAAAGGAAAATAACAATTAAGCCAACACAAGGCGCATTATAATCCTGGAATCAAATTGTTATTTCAGGTTGACCAACAAAAAGGAGTTGAAAAAACCTCTTTTTGACGTCTTTTTATATTAAGCTTTGTCTTATCAGCGCAGATACTATTCCCTCTCTCTCTCTCTCTCTCTCTCTCTCTCTTACTGTCTACACTTGGTTTAGCGGTACAGAAACATGAGCAATTATAGAAACATTTGCTTTTTCCCAGCGTGATAAGAAAAAGTAGATACTGCGTCATATTGGATAAAGCCATTCAGTCAATAAGTCAGAAGCACCTATCTGCGTAATGTCTCAAACGCATTTACATATTTTAATGAGCACCGCAGGCCTATCGCGAGCTCGCCTCCAGCCACGAGCTATCTAGTGCACCTAGGTCCAGGTATCTAGAACGGCTAGGTCCCGTCCAGGTATCCTAGATCGCTTCACTCCGCTTTGTTCGGAACTCATTTACATTAGACTCTAATTTGTTATCCTTGTTTCTAGTACTTTATTTTCTAACTTGCAAAGGTTCCCTGTAAATATTCAATCTTCAATCATTTAACAATACGAAAGCATGTTTTGATGGTAATTCATAGAATTTTCTATAGGTAAGAGCAAAGAGATATTATACATAGAGGTAGCACTCCATACTAATTTGACGTTAAAAAGCGTGCCAAGAAAGAAATTATTAAAAAAAAAAAACTTGCCAGTATCATGAAAAAAATTTCCAAGTTTGGGAAATTGTGTGATTTTTTTACATTTTTAAAATAAACAGTAGAATAAACTAAAACATTCATTAAAACGTTAATTATCGTTTTTCATTATTATTATTTTATTTAAAACAATTTAAATCCAAACAATTTTTAACAAAGACCATTTTTGTTTTATGGTTGTTATAAATTTTTAATTAGCGTTTTAAAAATGTTTCTATTAATTATTATATTAAACTTTAGTAAATACTATGAAATACAATTTAAATTTGAGAAAAGAGGTTACACTCGGTCGACTTTTTATGTCGGCAAATGTAATTTAGAGGTTAACACTTAGGGAGATTTCCCTACATTGGACCTCCGGAGGTCAAAGAAAATGCCTCACTTTTAGGTATCGAGTGTTCCATCTACAGTATAATATATCTTTGGGTAAGAGTAAAATATATCTATTGTCATAACATAGACAAATTCTTTATTACTTTTTTCTTTTAAATCCTTTAAAGGCAGTGGCATGGAGTTTTTTAACCGACAAGTCGTCTGTCTTTTTTTAATTACTACATAGTATAAAACAAAGTCGCTATGTACTTATGTTTAAATCTTTAAAACTACGGAACGGATTTTGATGCGGTTTTAATAGATAGATTGAGGAGGAAGGTTTATATGTATAACTAGCGACCGGCTCCGGCTTCGCACGGGTGCAATTATTATTAGTATGGCTGTTAAATACAGTTCACAGTGTTTCTTTTTTTTTTTTTTATATTAATAAGTGGCAAACGAGCAAGCGGCCACCTTAATTCGCTGAAATAGCGAAGCGACCGCTGCCCATAGACATCTACATTTGCAGATGCGTTGCCTACCCATAATCTTCGGAGGAGGAGACGCACAGCAAGAGGATAATTCCTCTCCCTAAGCGTCCCCTCCCCCGGAAAATCCACTTCCTCTTCCCATCATTTCCTTATAGGAAAAGGATAGGAAGGGAAAGCGGATTAAAAATTAGTTATTAATTAGTTTCTAGAGTGTATTTAGTATCAGCATTGCACCCGTGCGAAGACGGGACATGTCGCTAGTGGAAAATAAAACGGGTGTATCTATTTGTGGTATTATTAACTAATTAGCATATTAATTAGGTAAAGTAGCGAGTGAACTAGCTCTAGGGAGTCGTTGTTTACACTAATAGGCCACACGAGTACATCAAGTCCACAAATAAGAGAATCCAATTAGTAATTGATGTCTTCTTTAGGACTTTTAAAGTGCCTGTTAACCTTAACACTGTAGTATTTTAACTCAATATCTAATATTTATGAATAAAAAATACGCATTTCATTTCAATTCTTATAGAAGTTCCGAAATTTAAAAAGTGTAATGACCTAAGTGACGTTCGTTTTCAAACTTCAGGTCTTGTTGAGTTTAGTCTTAGAGTATAGTGTTATTACCGTTCGGCTTGATTAGACCGAGTTCACGATAAAAACGGAGGTTTTGTTTCGGCTCGAGTCAGTTTTTCGAACTGTTGTCTGTCTGTTTTGCGAAATCGGTCTAATGAACCCTAGGCATTAAAGTAGTATTTTAGTCCAATAGCAAGTAGTATCCGAACAAAGAATTTAGTAATATACTGTACAAAAATGTTGCTGTTCGGACACGTTTAGTTATTAAACTACTTGCTACTCGACTAAAATACTCTCCTGGTGCATTCAAGGCTTAAGAGTCTAGTTTTTAGTTGCCAAAAACATAAGCAAACCAATTTGGTTTGACTTTTGCTACATTTTGATACATTTTTTTTGTACACTCATGGGATTGTATACAGGGTGTTAGTCTACATGAAATTCATTAACAAAGCTGCCTAATAACTCCCCCCCCTGGGCGCTGAGGTCAGCGCAGGGCGAGGGGAGAGGGGAGATGACAAACAGCGCCCTGTAATGTGCTACTGTTGAATTGCAAAAATCTCATTATACTCTAACTGTCGTTATAGGAGTAATTAACCACTGGGTACAGGGAAATGTGTTGACTCGCATTAGTTATATTTTTACGATACTAGACGTAATTTTAGTCCACTTTCCCTTCCCATCCAGTTTTTATAAAGAAATGATGGTAAGGGCAAGTGGATTTGGCGGGGAGGGGACGCATAGGAAGAGGAATTATCCTACGGCTGGTCGTCTCTCCTCCGTAGATTTAGGGTAGGTAACGCATCTGCAATTGCAGATATCTATGGGCAGCAGTCCAAGTGAAGTCCAAGAATCCAAGTGACCGCTTGCTTGTTTGCCACTTTATATTATGAAAAAAAAAACAGTATCTTTTACGACATTCAGATGTTTGCATGTTAATTCATTCAAATTTACTGCTAAATTAGAATCTTAAGACCCAAAAAGCCCCCGTTTGTTACTTTAATATTATTTAAGTTTTTCATGATCGCTATGACTTTTTCGGTGTTGCAAAATAGTTGGGCCATAAAGGCTTGCTTTATAGTTTAAAGCTTGCTTCGTCGTGAGAGTTAAATTCTGATGATACTATTCATTTCTACCTTGCTATACACATCATAGCATTATAGATGTGGTTATGACCCAGCCACAGAGTTCCCTTACATCACTTTAATAAATCGTTTCGTATGCAACGTCAGGGGACAGAACTTGTCTTCAACATAGTGCATTATCGTTCTTGTACCAATGGACGGTTAAAGAAGATATTTAATAAAATAACTAAATATTTTATTAGCAACTCCAAGGATTCTCCTAGTCTTTGGTAATTGTGTTCCGTTATAACGAGTTTTTTGGCGGTCGACGTACTTGGTTGTACGGTGGGCAAAACAATACGTTTACACAATTGATACAAGTTTACTCAGTTTAATACTAAAAGCTCTTGCGCTAAGGTATAGCTTGATACGTATTAATTTATCTTTATTTTTTTATTACAGGGCTCATCGAGAGGGCACACAGAGATGATCATCCTCTAGGACTTCTGCTAGAGGAACTCTAGATGCGTCTGCCTTTGTAATAGTGGTGTGCTCCCTTCTTAAAGGACTCGTAAGTCTTCCTTAAGATACATTTTTTTGCTGTTAGTACGACTTATAGAACAAACAACTATTTTTTTATGTTCAAATCAGACGTTAAATCTACAGTAGCTATAGACATATCCGTATTTCGATAATCAACATCAAAGTTACTCTCTAATTCCTTTTTCTATATTTTTTACTTTGCTTACCTTTTCTTTATCCGACGTCGCACTTTCGATTGCTTTATTTTTGTAGTTTTTTTTACCTAGTTTATACCTAGTTTTAAGGGTTTCTTTTAAGTTATAATACACATATCGTGATTCTAATGTAAATGTTAGCAAACTTATTAATTCATATTTAAACAAAACCAGATTAGTGAGCGACGTGTTAGATGTAACAAATTAAGCAAACGCATCAAGCGGTAATGGGATTTCAATTAGAAATATCATTTTAGAACGAAAACAGTAATTGCATAAATAAAGTCCATCAAGCTGCGTTAGTTAGTCATTCAGAATCGTATTTAAATTAAAATTGGCGCTAAAATAACCGGAAAGCGATTCATTATTTTGGAATGGGGCGTGTGGGTCTGTATGAATAAACATATGGATCTAATCATAGCTCGCGGACGTAATGCATGCCATTTGTTACTACATCTCTGGTCTAAGGCTAATATTTTCATTTTCCTTATCCTTATCCTACATAGTATAAAACAATAACGCTTTTTTATGTCTGTAGTCCTATATATGCTTGAATCTTTTAAACTATGCAAAGGATTTTGATGCGGTTTTTTAATAGATAGAGTGATTGATAAGGAAGGTTTTCATGTATAATACATTCACAATATAGTAGAGTAACACTGATAATTTAGAGTGCTTTAATATGATGTCGTAAATTAACACATTTTTAGTGCGTACATTGCAAACGCTGCAGTATTTAGTATCAGCATTATACCGATTTGCACCCGTGCGAAGCCGAAGCGGGTCGCTAGTATATTATAAAAATCTTGAAGATAGACTTACTACCCTACTCGGCGTCGTTAAGTAGGAGTTTTAAGTAGGTAGTAGTTAAAGTAGGAGAGTTAAGGGAATAGTAACATAGTCCGAGGTAGATTTAGTATGAAAAATCTACATTAAACGAGTATAACCATTTAACAAATATAAGTAGAAAACTAAACAATCGGAGTGATCTACCAGATATTAATTTCTTCTTACCAATAATAAGACCATCGTCTTGATCGATTTGAAAGCATTTGCGAAGTTATTTTCTCTGTATCTATTTTATAAATAAAAAAACAATTGAATGTCAGGTTAAGTGACCTAAGAGTTTTCTCTGCCTGCACAAAACTTTATTTTTCCTGTATATCCTACTTAGCTATTTTGGTTACATTCATGTTGTCTAAGCACGCTGAAAAAGCACCATCAATTCTGATCAGAAAATAAAGTAAGTAAAAAAAGAAAACCCTTAAGTTACTTAACCTGACATTCAATTGTTTTTTTTATAGACTAGCTCAGCGATGGCTTCCATTGTGGGTTTCGTCGTCTCCAAGTAGTGTTTCTGACATATTTCCTTGCAAATGACCTGCACGTCACGATTAAAAGGAAGCTCGGAAAAAGAAATAAGAAAGCGCGGTTTCTAAACATAAAACCTTTATTTCACGCCTGTAATATATAACAAATTGATGCGAACTTGCACTTTTATATATCGCGAAGTGATAAATGCAAGATTAGTAACTATAAAATAAATTTGTTACAGCGCCATCTGTAAAAAAGTTAGAGCACTATAATGACGAAGTTCTAAAGCATGTTTTATGCCAGTCAAGGGTAACTTGTACTTTCGAGAATTTAATAAGCGTAAAGAAATAAATGGTTTACCTGCGATTTAGTATGTTTTCAAATGTTGTCCTATTGTATTCGTTTTATTAAAAAAAACGGAGAAAGAGTTTCATACAATAAACTTAATCCATAAAACTTATACGCGTCTGATCCTACAATTAAGAAGTGTATGAACAATTAAAAACTTTTCCAAGCATTTTTAAAAACTGTTTTGCTTTTAAATCGTTGACATTTGAAATGTCAGTTGTCAATTTTGATGTGCCAAAGAGTAATAATGTGAAACAGATAATATTTAAACGAAAAATTGAATTTTAAACACATTTACTTCGAAAAATGTGAATATCGGCGGAGAAAGTGCTAGAAATACCCTATTTCCTGTGCTTTGACTTTCTATGTCCAAAATTAGATGAAATACGAATTCAAATACTTAAGTAATGCTCTTGATTATCTTTGCTATTGAAAGTTTTCAGTTCGCAATTGCTCAGAATGTAGATTTCATTTGTTTTAGGAGTTAAAGGAAAAATAAAATTAATTATAACAGAAAATGTTATTTTATTCAAAATAACTCAAATATAAATGGGAAAAAAAATATCCTTAAAAATGGTTACAAACTGGAAAAAGTTTGAAATTAGTTATTTTTTTCAGTTAACAAAATTACTAATATGCAATGGTTAGTGAAACTCATACAACTTACACAATGCTCAACAATACGCATTTCAATCGCTTACAATATATTTATACGTAGTTTTTTTTGGCTTTTTTATGCCATAGTTCACTTAATTTCAAAAATATCAATTTATTTTACATAATTACTCTTTTATATTAAACTTTTTTAACAATTTGGACAACATCTTCGTCTGCCAAAATATGTTCAATGCCAACTTTTTGCGGCTGATGCTTCACAGAAGAACCCCATACTAACGCACTGAAAAAAAAAACGCATCATAATTTAAAAAACACCAAAATAGCCTTTTCTATTATGTTTTACTGAAGTTGAGTAATTTTACTTTAATATTCCACTATACAAATCGTTGAATTTTGTGGAAATGAAAAAAAAAACATAATTTCACAGAAACACAATGTTGCCAGTTATTAAAAAAAACTTTTTTTTTAATTTTTGAGTATGCACAGTCGAACCTGGATAAAGACTTTAAGAGACCACAATATCGCTTATAGAGGTACTCAGAGAGGAACTACCTACCTACTGAGCTACCTCCATATGCGAGAAACTCGGACTCTAAGCCATGTATCCAGATTAGACAATCCAGGTTTCACTGTATTTTAATTAAAAAAAAAAAAAAAAAAATTACTTACTATTTAAATTCCTTCACAATAGACCTGTGCAATTTATTACAAAAGTCTTCTACACTAGTTTTGTCCGCGTGTAAGACCACAGGCGCATTATAATCAGGTAACTGTCCTTTAGGTTTTGTATATATTCTTATTAATTTCAAATATTCCCACATTTTTTCCAATAAATCGTCAAAATTCCATTTGTGATGTGCGGAGATTGGTACACAATGAGGTATCTTATAAATAACGTCCAATTCTTCGATACTAATTTGATCTGAAAATGGTGATATTTCATTGTTAGTTTTGATTATGTATGGAGCTAAATTATTGTTAAGTTCAAAAGTTCAATAAAGAGCCATGAACAGCCAGACCTTTACCTACATTATTATAAAAACAAGAGCGTCGGTGGCTCAGGGGTTTAGCTATTGACTTGTAAACTGCAGATCCCGAGTTCGAATCCCGCCATGTACCAATGTGTTTTTCGATTTTCATATGTACATATTTACCGACGCTCTTACGGTGAAGGAAAACATCGTGATGCAACCTGCACATATCGGCGAAGAAATTCAAAGATATGTGTATTCACGCAAAATACGCGCTAGTCGTGGAGTTGCGGAAAATGGAGCCCATCATGGGTCAAAACCTTTAACCTTTTAATTATTGCTATAACAGCCTAACCTACAGCTCCGATTTAAAAAATCCTACACCATTACCCTATTTTTATGTGTGGTAAATGCTTAAGCATATTCACTGCGGGGGCAACAGCAGTTTATGTTGGACTTGCACCGACTAAAAACCTCAGTGTTCTAACCTCGTATGATGGCGGGACTACGGGAACTCATACCAGTACCCTACGACTAGTTAGCTTACAACTAGTTCGCCAAAAACCGCAGAATTTGCTTTGGTGTAAGTCCGTTTTATTCGCGAACTCGGTCTAATGAAACCTTAGTAATATGTCGAAATAATAAGAAATCTCACCAATCTTATTAAGCAGATATATACAGGGTACATAAATCCTGTTTCCTTCAATAACATCAATTAGATCGTCACTGGTCGCATCATATCTCAGAGTTATATCTGCATTGTGTATTTTGTATTCTGATAAAATTGTTTTCACAGCTTCTATATCGAGCTCCGATTGTGGACACTGGAATATAAGTTATTTAAATATGAAAATAAAAATCAATCTACTTTTTATGCCTGCAATGTAAAGGACAACACTGGGGAAAATTTCCTTAAAAAAGACATCCGGAGGTCAACTAAGAGGCTTTGAATGCTCTGTCTGTAGTATATCTTTGTATGTATAAGTACATATGAAAATTAAACGTAAAATCAATAGCCAATTCTTTGTTTCTCTCCAAACATAGAGTTGGGACAAGGAAAGCCGAAAATTATTGGGAAAAAGGCAAAGTTAGATGATTTTTTTACTAAAAGTTAATTGAAAAAATTAACAGACTTGCGAACGAAGGTTATTCAAGTTTACTATTATTTTCTTAGCATTGGAAATCAAATTGGAATGAGGTTTTTAAAACTTATTCCTCTAGATTAAATTGATTTTATTTACTCTTTTACCTATAAACATATTTTTCAATATAAGACATATTTTTTTCTACACATATATTTTTTAATATTATTATGTTTATGTACAAAATTACTTACAGTAATATTCAAATTGATTCCACCTTTATCTTTTTTCCTAAAGTGAATATTCGGAGGTTGTTTATTTAACCGTAACCCGAAGCCTTCTAATTCATGTTCTAATAGTTTCTTATGCTGTAACGGCTTAAGAACATCAAGTACAATGAATACGAGACTGCAAGTACGAGCTACGGCTATAACTTGCCTACCTCTACCTTTACCGTCTTTAGCACCTTCAATAATACCAGGAAGATCTAGAAGCTGAAATATAAAAAAAAAGTCTCGAATTATAATATTCTACGCTAATATTATAAAAGGCAAAAATAATTTGTACTGCATGAAAAAAAAAATACTAGTAATTTTATAAACTATATATAATTCTTAATATGTCCATTAGCATTTGATTAAAAGAATTGACAGGGGAGGGGACGCATAGGAAGAGATATTTGACAGGGGAGTGGATGCATTGGAAGAGGGAATTGACAGGGGAGAGGACTCATAGGAAGACGGAATTGACAGGGGAGGGGGCACTTAGGAAGAGGGAATTGACAGGGGAGGGGACGTATAGGAAGAGGGAGTTGACAGGGGATGGGACTCATAGGAAGACGGAATTGACAGGGGAGGGGGCGCTTAGGAAGATGGAATTGACAGCCGAGGGGACGCATAGGAACAGGTATTATCCTCTTGTTGTGCGTCTCCTCTGTAGATTAAGGCTAGGCAACCCTTGCAGTTGTCTATGGGCAAGGGTCACTTTGGATTTTTCAGCAAATCCTGGTGGCCACTTGCTTGTTGCCACATTGTATTATAAAAAAAAATGCCATATATGAAGAAAATAGCCATATTAAGCTTTATTTCAGATTATACTTTTGTATTAAGTCAAATCCGATTATGAAATCTATAAATGGGTTTATAATAGTTGCAATAGACTAGACAATAGCGTTATTATATACATAATATTTGTCATAAAACATTTAACCTTGATCCAGATCTACATTCTCTTTCTATTTTTAATCAAAATATGTTTTTAGCCAATTACTTAAATTGTTTCCGAGGGAATTATCATACTTGCCTGTATTTTAGCACCTTTATATTTAATACATCCCGGTACAGTTGTTAATGTTGTGAACTCATAAGCAGCAACTTCGGAGTACACTCCAGCTAAATTAGAGAGCAATGTTGACTTTCCTACTGACGGGAAGCCTACGAAACCGATTCTAGCATCACCGGTTTTGGCAACATCGAAACCTGCAATTAAAGTTATTTACATTAAAACATTTTACCTCTTGTAATATTATGCCATAAGTACTTATAAATTCAGGCTAAAGGATACATCCAATGCCTTAATAAATTAAAAAATAAAATAATGTATTTACAAAGGGCTTTGTATAAATGTCAATTTCATTGTAATATTTTGCAAATTTTGGAAACATTGGATTTGTTGGATTTGAGAAAATGAGATGTAGGATTCTCATAATAATCCAATAAGAAATATTATTTTATTTACTTGTGTATTTAATTATTACCAACTGGTATAAATGACTTGAAATACCAGCTTACCTTCGCCGGTAGCGGCACCGCCGCCTTTTGGAGTTATTAATTCTCGTCTCAATTTAGCCAATCTTGCTTTCAGAATGCCTAAATGAAGCGCTGTCGCTTTATTTTTTTGTGTCCGGGCCATCTAAAAGTACCAACATTTTATGTATATTTAACAATGTTAAACTTTAATGCTGACCTTTCTATAGTTAAGTAAACGAGTGATTTTATATGGGTATTTAAAAACATAGTACTATCAATTCATTTAACAATATCTTGTGTAATAAAAAGTTAAGAACATAACCTCCGTGACATACCTCAGCCTCTATAGCGGCAATTTTCTCTAATATAGTACTCATCGCGTTAGTTTTATCTTAATGTTAAAGTAAAATATTATAAAGGATATTAAGAAAAATGGGTTATCTTATATGCTACACGTAATAAATAGAAAAACACAGAAAGAAAGCGTGACAATCTTTCTATTCACCGACAGATCCGCGCCGAGTAAAGTTGCCAGTTGCCACGTAATTAAATACGTAACAGCTGTCAACCAAACCAATAAATTCAAAATATTTTATTTGAGGGCCTTGATAAAAGACATTTCTATGATGTAAACATTGGAGAATTAATGTAAGCGATATTCGAAACTGTTTATCGTATCGTCGAATCGTTTTATTAAAATGATCGCTTATTTTTTGATCTGTAGTAATTCAAAGCGCCATCTTGTGATGATAATGAAAACTACAAAGAGAAATTCATGAACTTATTAAGATATTACTTTTCGACAAAAGAGGGCGCTTAACTTAAATAAATAAACTTTCGTGAAAAAGCTCTTGTTGCAGGTTGCGCATAGTTCTCACAAGGGTAGAAGTACTGAAAAACCGTTTGGAATTACTGTTTGAACAGTTTTGGTTCAGTATAACGTTGAGCGTCGGTATGACTTGTCGTATTCCGATTAACTCTTCTATAGTCCGCTAAGTTTACGAAAATATAAACTAGAAGTAACTTTGTGTTTTAATTAGTGTTGAAAAATATTTAGTTAATTATTGCAGAATGTGAAAATAATACTTTTGTTTGTGTAAGTTAGAATAAATAATTGATAGTATAGGCTAGAAAACTTTTACAATATTCTAAGGATTGCTGGTAAGTTACAGATGTATTTTTAACTTAATATAAACGAAATAATAGTTGAAACTATTTTCAAGTAAGAGGCCCTAAGAAATAAGTAGTGTACTTTACGATATGTGAATTTTACTGCATTTGGCGTATACTAATAAATAAAAGAAAAAAGCACTTTTTAAAGTATTTTTTTCCCGTTAAGATTTTTTCTATTTGCATATTGAATTTGCTTAGATTTTTCTGTAAAAAAATTGTGTAAGTACATTATCTTATATTGCGTTTCATTACTTTTAATTTACTTTCCAATTTTATAAGTTTAAACCAATATAAACAAACAACTTCTACTTTAAAATTTATGATAATTAAAAAGAGAAATGAGAATCTATCTATGAGTTTCCAATGCCGTCCTGTAAAGATACGTATTTATATTCTCATCTCTCTTTTTAAATAACCAAAAAGATATAATGTTGTCGTATAATTTTTGCTATGAAAACCCTATTTTAAAATATAATGTGCATACAAAATATGATGTGCTAAACTAATTAAAATAAAAAAAATACTTTGTACAATTTTTGTAGCGGTTGTAAACTTTCATAGCAAGTATCGTAGCTCTTGTAGAACTTTCGTAGCATTGTAAGAAGCTCGTAGCTCGTTACAATAATAAAGTATATAAGTACATAAGTGAAGAGGCAGTGTTCCGACATTGATAACTATCGTACGGGTGACCGAGTTTGTTGGGAATTAATCGACCAAATTAATGGTATTGCTTCCTTACACTTAAATGAGCTACGGGATAATACGGGTATCTCTGAAGGAGATTTTATATTGTAAATATAGTTTTTGTTCGATATCTGAGAAATAAAATACCCATTATTAAACAAATCATTTTTAGTTTCAATTAAGTAGAAGGAATAAAAAAGAATTACACGTATATTCTATTAAAGTCACATTTTCTTTAATTATTTTAAACAATATTTAACTAAAAACGTTTTTCTCTTGTTTCAGGATATGAACATTAATATGTAGCTTATGTAAAATAATAAAAAGTATGTTCAGGTCGTATAAATAATAATCAAACCGAACAAGAAATGGTGTAAAGTTTATTCAACTACCAAAATGTCTTCAGAAGTGTCATTAGATGATAGAGACAAGCCGAGTCTCCTCCGGCGTTCTGTGACCCTGGTATCAAGGGCTGCGTGCTCACAGATAGGTCTTGTTACACTGGTGGTGATATACGTGTTGCTTGGTGCTGTTCTCTTTGAATACCTGGAGTCAGGACCCGATGTACAAAAGAGATCTGCTATACAACGTTCGAGGGAAGAATGCCTGAAGGAATTGTGGGCTATCACAGGTTGGTATTTACATTAGTGTAGATTCTAATGTTAAATAGTTAAACAAAAACTATTGTCGTCACTGTCATTATCTCTGAAGTTGTTGAGACAATAAGATGTTTTTGTATGCGTGTTTTCGCTATGAAACACTACGGTAATACTGACGCTCAAGAATTAAACATATTGCAGTTTTGTAAACTTTTACAAATAAACTAATAGCATGGAATATAATTTGCTTAATATTTATAAGTAACTTAAAGTAAGTGCGAGACGCGCAGCGACCACGACCATCGAAAATAAGCACTCGTCCTGAAGATGAACTCTCGAAGAGTCCGAAACTAGTCGGTACCATCACCTGAAAATTACACGTGTGTTTTTAAATCAAGAATAAAGTAACGTAAAATATTAATATCACAAGATAAGTGATTTAAAATTGAAAAGAAAAATAATAAAAGCTCTTTTGCTTATTTCTTTTGAACGTAAAATTGCAGACAAATTCTGTTCTTCCCGACAATAGAATACGTGACATTTCCGGACATATTTTTATGAATTCCCGAGCGTCCTACGCTACAAAGAAAATTCATCATCGACTATGAAATGGTAACTCAGCGAACTTGTTTCACAATACTTTGGGTAACTTGATACAAATTCGATCCTTCTTTTGTGGCAACTGACATTTTTTATACTCATCGTATTTTTTACTAGTAAACAAGCGTTTGATTGATATTGGATCTATCTTTCTGGATTAGGTCAGTTTCCGTTAACCAATTCTTGTTAATAAATAACAATATAACTCATTTTTTTATTTACGAGTAGATGTATTTGCTACTATTGAATTTACTATTAAACAATACCATCTTTAATCTACATAAAATTAGTATTACCTGTTAATCTATAAAGTTTCTCGTTAATTTAGTAACTGATATTGTAATGAGTCTAATTAAATTATAATCAATCAATTAATTAAGTACAACAGTTAGTTATGAAGCTTTAGAAATATAACGTTTGAAAACTACATTACCCAGAATATTATTTACATTTTTAATATTAAAATTCAGCCAAGCCAGACTTTTGCAATTAAGTAGACAAAACATTATAGCACAAAATACTTACAATAAAATATTAAATGAGATTTTGCAATACACTCTCGCGCTGTACTTGAAAATAATTTCTTTTGTGAAGTTCCAACCAACTGTTACGTCTGCTGTGAGTTGGCGGGAAAATGTTTTATTATATAAAAATCTATTCTTTATGACCAGCCATAGATAATGTTATATTTTTATAGAGCATGGACTATAAAGCGATTTTTAGGTAAAATGCTTATCGACATTGTTAATTAAATTAAATAACTAATTTACCTGAACTGAAGCGAGCATATCACTTCCTCAAAGGCCGGCAACGCATCTGTGGTTCCTCTGTTATTGCAGATGTCCATAGGCGTCGATGATCACCTCGGGGTTCCCGCTGTTCGTTTGTCCCAATTTTCTTATAAAAAATACTTAATTGATGTCTACCTATAAGTAAGAACTAACTACTATAACATACTTTACCAGGCTACCTAACTACGCTTAACCAGACACTGACAATGATACAAAAAATCCATAGACACGTGTCTGTTGTCTATGGTCTGCTATCTATGGTCTATGTCTGCTGTCTATGGTTGAGTTTACTGCATGCGGTGGCTTTCCTACATTTACACATGCACCTTTGTTTGTACATCGTTTGTTCCGACTCAAGGCGTGCGGAACCGTCTGCCGGCGTATGTATAATTCAAAATTCAAAGCTTCCGCTTGCTCTGTGTGTAATTGTGATGTATTCTCTTTATACCTGTGTTAATGTGACATTGTTAAATGTGACTACCGTCTAGCGTTGACAGTCTATCGTACGTGACGACGTCGATAAAATTTGTATGAGATTGTATTGGTGTACATTATACCCAGTAGGAGCGCCGCATAGATCTAATGCAAATTTTTGACCCTCAGAATTCTCAGACGGATTCTTCTATTAGTTCTATTAGTTATTAGATTTTTTTAGAAAAATGGCTGGTAAACTAAACATTTGACTAAATTAATTGGTGATAAAATACGACAATTTAAAAAAAAAACATTCTCCCTCTTATTCCGATTAAATGTATAAAGTACAACAGTAATAAAGCTCGTTTCGGAATATAGCCGTCTCGGTCCAAATCTATTTTTTGTAAGAACACCAAATATATCATTAAATATTTATTTTGTAATTTAACGCTATGTTAAAAACAAGATCTTTTTAAATTACAAGAAAACTTAGTTATAGAAGCTATTGTCATCCGCTAGAGAACATGAAAAATTTCATAGAAATGAGTTTCTTCGTCCTAGCATATTTCTTTAAATTCGCAACCGTCTTACTCATCTCACCACAAAGGAAATTCATCATCCGGTCTACGGAGAATAAAATGGAGTTAACAAAGTTTTTTTAGGATACTTTCAGTTCGGATACATCATGGAAAATAGCTTTTTCTCAGACATTTCTATTCACAATCGGATAAAATAGACATCAAAGAAATGAAAAGTCTTGAAGAATTTCTTAAGTCTCGAGAAATAGAATTTCTTAAGCTTGATTTAAGTATGATTGGGTTTCTTTGATTTATTTTGTGGTTTACATGCTTAGATATGACGGCTGATAATGAAGTATGGAGGAGTATCACATACTGTGCCTACCCTCTTTAAGAACAGGGGCACGATTATGATGATTAAAAGCTTCACACACTTTAAAGACTGTTGCACCTATTGGTTTAGGGGTATAATCTTGTCGCGGACGTTAAACAGTGCCCGCGACCCCGCCGTAATACGTGTGAGGGCCGTCAGGTTTTAGTGGCTATTACGGTCACCTTCTGTGGCCGGCGAGTCCCACACTCCCTACGCCATTGCACAGTCGGCGTAGAGGTGCATAAATGTAATATGTAATATTTCCTGACGTTTAAAAAAAGGGGGTATAATCTTATACAAAAAATAAGCCTTTTATTGTTTATCTAAGAAGTTTCCTAGTCTTTATTTTCCGATCGAAAACCACATTATGTGATGATTAGAAACCATATTCTGAGTCCGACTTCCTTGGTGGTACTCAAAACTATTTACGATGTATTACTAACTTTTAAAATACACATTCGACGTTGAATTACTTTTTTAAAATGTCTTCTATTAATATTAATCGGTTGACATCGAATAAAAGTGTGCCGTTAAAATGTTTTAATGAAAAATATGCTAAACTTAAAGGTCCAAGTTTTAATTAAATTATTTTAAAGCTGGAGTGACTTAAACTTTAAAAGTTATTCAGTTCTTGTATTTTATTTTTAAACTAAGTAAATATAATAGATCGACATTTTGTATATATTTTGGTAAGAAATTAAAGATAGCTTTTATATAGAAGCTAGTAACTGCTCAGAATGGTATAAGTCTAAGCAGTGTCAACTTTTTATTTTTATTTTTATTTGTTTAATTATTATGTTAAATCTAGACTAAGGGGTTTCCTTAGCGGTCACTTAACTCTCAGGTTATACATTACTCTTTACAGGTGACTCTTATACGGTCACAGTCATAAATCGACCATTATAACAAACTTTTTAATAGGATGATTAGTTAAACAATAAATTAAGTTACATTTAATAATAACTTAAAAATACCGTTTTAATATTACCAAGATATGTTTAAAAGGAAAAATTTAAAATATACTGCGTAGGTACATTACGTATATTTAGATTTAATTTAAGACCGTTAGAAATATCATCTTATATGTAAAATTGGCTGTTAAAATAAGCATTGTAATATCAAGATGGGGTTTAAAACAGTTAACTGGCCTATAGAGGGTCTGGAAGGTTTAACAATTGTTCACTAAATGTCCACAAATGAAATAAAGAGGTCGCTAGAGGCCATTATGAATTAATCCGATTTTACTCTCAAAGAGAAAGCAATATCTTCTAAAGTTATTATTAATGTCCGGTTATCGGACAGCTTCG
Organism: Papilio dardanus tibullus; assembly: GCA_013186455.1. NCBI lineage: Eukaryota > Metazoa > Arthropoda > Insecta > Lepidoptera > Papilionidae > Papilio > Papilio dardanus. Next base: position 401,133 of record QDHC01000737.1, on the reverse strand, counting down.
TATTTGTTATGTACAAAACCGACTCGTTTTATTAAATATGTTAGTGCTTAGTTTCACTGAGCGTTTAGTCGTAAGTATTGGTAACGGACGCACCAGTGGAAATTAAATATGTGCCTCCGCTTAAAATGACACCGATAACGTGGCTAAAGGAAATGTATTTAGTGGGGGAGGGGATGCATAGGAAGAGGTATTTCTCTTGCTGTGTGTCTCCTCCGTAGATTAAGTGTAGGCAACGCATCTGCAATTACAGATGTCTATGGGTAGCAGTCGCTTCGCTATTATAGCGAACCCAGGTGACTGCCTGTTCGTTTGCCACTTTATAATATTAAAAAAAAACATCTGTAAGTAACAAATTGTTACCTCTGTTCAAAGAAATTATGATATGTTTCTTTAGAAGTGTAGCAGGTGATAGGCAGCGATGTTTACTGAAATATCTTTGATATTGTAAATGTATTTAGTTATTAAATTATATGTAGCATCTACCTGAGAGATCAATAACATTGTAACTACGGTTACGATCGTAAAATACCGCCGGTAAAAAGATACTCCCAGGAATCTGCATAAACTATTTTACTGCTTTTGTAATGGAAAATTTCGTTCCCAACGGCAATATTTTAAAAATTTATGGTTTTGAGGTGTTTTAGTTTTTAAACTGTCGTAATATAATGTGCTTTGGAGTCCATTTTTTAATAAATATTACAATGAAACGACTGTAATCTGAAACGAAATAACTTCAAATAAATTCAATTATTCGTAAATTCATCTTCAGGCAATATTAAATTTGATCTTTAATAAATATTTTAACAAACCACGAAACAAAGAAAATAAGTTATGATTAGAAGGAGGTTTATTCTAAAAAAAACACATTTTGAAACGTTAAAATAACTTATACGTACTGTGACTGAGCTAAAAAATGTAGTTGGGAATGTATTAATTGATATTATTTCTCAACAAAAAAATAGCGTTCACTTTTTTAATGTTCGGTTAATGTAACCATAACCCATATGTAAGTCGTATTAACATACCAAAGTGTTGAATTAATTTCGGTTTGATCGTTTAATAAACAAATAATGTGCGAAGTCTACTCACAAGTTTGTAAATTAAGCAAAGTTGTTACATTCACGTTTATTTATGTATTTGTCGCGTGTATACCATAATGTTCGACTCACATGAACCGCGAGTAAACGAGTTTCCTTTCATAATTTGTTAATTTTATTGGACCGTGTTAAAAGGGTGTTTTCCGTTGGACTGAGCGTCTAATACCCAAGAAATAGTGAGTCTATAAGTAAACGTAGACTGCAGGAATTAAAGAGGTGATCGAATCTCGCTTAAAACGGCCTTACGTCGAAGCAGAATCTCCATTTTTTTCGCGAACTCGGTCTAATGAAGCCGTAGTGTTATAGATAGATTAAACATTTTTGAATCCTATTTAAGTTCGATTAGGAACGATTAATGGTTTCTTCTACCGTTGGTGCATCACCGTTCTTTATAGATACTGAAGTAGTAGGAAATATTACTCTGCCTAATATTTTAAAATATCAAATATAATTATTGTTTGAAAATATCTCCGAAATGGCTTAACGGAACTTGAGGAAATTTAGCGCAGATGTAGCACACACTAAAAGAACCCATAGGCTACTTACTTAGTGTTTTTTCCACGCAGACAGAGTATCGTCCGACTGCTAGTACTCCATCTTGATACTATGTTGAGATCCGCAAAGAAATAAGAATCAACGCGTCTTTGAGTTCGTAATAGTTCCCAGATTGTTCCAGCAAAAGCTACTGAGTAGTTTTCTATTTAAAAATTCGCTTTGTATTACCTTAGGGAGTTGAGGTACTTTAGAACTTGCATGTTAATATGCAAGCGACTCCATTCCATTTTCTTCTGTTAACTAAGAAATGAGACAAATTATTATTATGCATAAAATTAAATGAAAATGTTCCATGATTAGGTTTGTTATTATCTGCACTTATTAAAGAAACTTAGTAAGTATATATGTGCTTTTCTTAGAGATCAGTTAAGTCATTCGGAAGATACATTATTGCATTTATAATATTAGCATGAAGTCAGGTTTAGTCAGGATCTACCATTTTATTGGCATCAAGACATATATTGGTACAAAAAACGTCGTTATTTTTTTATATTATAAAGTGGCAAACGAGCAAGTGCCCACCTGGACTTCCTGATATAGCGAAGCGACCGCTGCCCATAGATGCAATTGCAGATGCGTTGCCTACCCTTAATCTACGAAGGTGGTGACGCACAGCAAGAGGATAATTCCTCTCCCTATGCGTCCCCTCCCTCGGAAAATCGACTTCCTCTTCCCATCTTTTCCTTATAGGAAAAGGATAGGAAGGGAAAGTGGATTTGATAGTTTTATATTTTTCACAAAGCATTCCTATAGAGTTATAATTTATTCTTGTATTGCGTGCTTGACAATCATAAATTGATCTTATTTGTGGGGTAATGGTAAAGAACAAACGGTAGAGAGTATGCAATAAATTTACGTGAACATTTTATTTTTATTTTTTTTAAGTATAGCTTCATTCTAGGCGATGAACAGTATTTTTTACTTACCATTGCATTTGATAGAAATCGCAATATTATAGCGTAAATTAATAGCAGGTTATCAGGTCTTATGTAAGTAGCTGTTGTACGCGACTGTCTCCGTCTAGAATTAAATAACATAGCTTATGTTACTCGAAGATAATGTAGCTTTCTAATGGTGAAAGAATTTTTAAAATTGGACCAGTAGTTCTTGAGTTCAATACATACAAAAATACAAAGTTTCTCTCTTTATAATATTAGTATAGATGACAAAGGATTTATTTATACACATGGACCTTCCGTAGATGGATACAAAGGTAGAGAAATGTCAAAGAAAGTAAAGATAGTTTTTGGTTCTCTAATCTAATAGTAAATTATGTAAAGGCAATAGAAACCTGCAGTAAAATTAAATACGTAGGTAAAGCCTGAAAGTGGGGTTTGTTCAATTAAATATGCAAATCCGATGAGAGTTCGCAACTGTACAATCAAAAGCAAAGTTTAAATTAATTGAATATCGAATATTGAATTGAAAACAATCAGTTTGTAAAGTTATTAATCACCGGACACCTGCCGGCGGTGACCGCACTTTGATCGCTATCCTTACTTCGGAAACTATAATGTTTATTACATTGAATATAACGGTGTTTTCATTGTCGAAACATTTGTATAAAACATGTAAACTTGGTTTGTTTTAGCGACGAAGGAAGCTTAGGGAACACAATAAATCGAATCAGTATAATATTTCTTAAATATTATTTAATTTTTATTATACTTACTTACTCCGCTGGCACAACGACCCAAAGTGGGTCTTGGCCTCCAACACAAGAGAGCGCCATCGTCGCCTGTCCTGAGCGGTAATTTTTATTATGGTACAAACATTTTAAAACATGTAGATTTGGGAAAAATGTGTTTTTTTTTTAATTTGTCAGAAGGTTTCTAAATTGTGAATGAAATTTTATTAAATTGTCCATTTAAAAAGTCTGTCAAATAACATTTAGTTTTTACGCATTCGTTGATAACGATTTTTTTTGTATTTTCTCTTTTTTCCGTTTTTATCTATTTTTAAATAATACTTTTTTACATTTTTATTTGGCTATATGTCATTTTACAACATGAATTACACATCAAAAACCATTCCATGTGGTCTATGCACAAATTCTTATTACAAACATAAAAGCACTAGAATTCGTTCAAACACAAACAGCAAAATAGACAATAACTGCGGTATATTCTATTGAAAAGGAATGCAGGCACAGTTTATGCAGGACTTACAGCTACGGTAGACAAAGCGCTGTCACAGCGCCCTCTGTCGTATATTAGTTACGTTACTAAAGCTTAATATTGAATACATTTGATGGGTATAGTGCTATTGTGTGTTATACGTGGATTTACATTCTTGATCTTTTGATATAGTACGTAGTAACGTACTAGCGACCCGCCCCGGCTTCGCACGGGTGCAAATCGGTATAATGCTGATACTAAATAACAATTTACTACTATATGTTTGTATATAATATATAATATATGTTTGTATATACAACGTTCGCAGCTTTTGCATCATTACACAATACAAAAATGTGTTAATTTACGACATCATATTGAAAAACTTCATATTAAATTATCAGTGTTACTCTACTATATTATAAATGTATTATACCTGAAAACCTTCCCTATAAATCACTCTATCTATTAAAAAACCGCATCAAAATCGGTTGCGTAGTTTTAAAGATTCAAGCATATTTAGGGACAAACATAAAAAAGCGTTATTGTTTTATACTATGTAATAATAATAATAAGGATAAGGAATCCGTGCATTTGTCGTGTAAGTAGAAACTAATAGTTACTACTATAGTAAAACGATAAAATTTATACAAAATACAAAATCTATACTAATATTATAAAAAGAGAAAATTAAATTTGTACAAAAGTATTATAAATAAAAAATGGGTCCCAGATCGCTGTCCGCTGGGAACGTTCCCAAAACGCTGGCCGCATTACCCCGTTGGATTGCAACGCTACTATAGTTAAGTTTCTTATCATACGGCTACATTAGACCGAGTTCGCACAAAAAACGGATATTTTGCTTCGTCATTAAGCCGTTTTTTGTTTGACATCTGTCTATTAAAGCCTTAGGATTATGATTAGTTTAAGCACTGAAAGACATACCTAAAAAAAAACAAAATCGAAAACTTTGTTGCACCATTCATAATAAAAAAGTAAATAAATGGAAGCGTTTTTGGTGAATTTGAAGTTTAAAATAATTTTGCTATTTGTCTTTATTACGTGGATTTTCATACCCAAAATAATTTAAGCTAAATTTTGTCACTCCTATCTTTGCTCCTCTTTAAAAAAATTTACTTAATATCCAGTCGTTACTCAGTGGAAACCTAAGTTTATAACATCAAAAACTCGCGCGTTTCAGACGCGTTTTTAACGTCGGAATTGGCGCCCTTTAAACGCCCTCCCACATACGACCACTGTAAAATGACTCTTGTTGTGTTCATCCAGCGCTTAAATTCCAACGAGGTGCGATAAAAATTTAAAAGCTCTGCCGTGTGAACAGATACATGGAATTGCCCTTTTGTTTTATCTTTACGCTTTATTAGCGCGCGTTGAAAAAGCGCGAGAGTAAATGAGGGATAATACATTTGATATTTATAAAGAGAAGAAATCTGAGCGCATTAAAATTTCACAAAATAAACGTGAGTTTATTGATTGCTCTCAAAGCTTCTCATTTAAAATCCAATCCAACTTTCTTTGGTTTATTTTCTTATAAATTTTCTATTATGTCTATCCTATTATTTTTAGAACTTAATTCATAATTTATGCCTTTAATCTATGATCTATACCAATACTAGATGTCGCCTGCGACTCCATCTGCGCGGGGGAAAAAAAACTTAGTAATTAATATATGTGTGCGTCCAGACAATGTTCTACTTCTATATCACATCTATACCAAGATCGGAGAAGCCGTCTTAGAGACACCTTCAAACAAACATCCACCGGAACGTTTGCATTTAAAATATAGTCTAGGAGTAGTCTATACTAATATTATAAAGAGAGAAACTTTGTATGTTTGTATTTTTGTTTGTATTGAAATAACTCAAGAACTACTGGGCGGATTTCAAAAATTCTTTCACCATTAGAAAGCTACATTATCTACGAGTAACATACGCTATATTATTTAATTCCACACGGACGAAGTAGCGCACAGCAGCTAGTAAGATTATAAAAGAGGAAAGTTATGATTGTTTGCATTGAAAGGATTCTAAAACTGAACGGATTCCGGGGCGACATAGGTAGTTTTTAAAATTCGAGCAGATTAACTGGGCGACAACTAAAAAAACTAACAATGACACGATGACCCGAGGTGGACCTTGGCCTCTGATAAGAAATCTCTCAATGATTTACGATCCCGCGCCATATACGACTCAATCCTGCAACACCTAGTTTGACATTTTAGTTACATAGTTTAATGTGCTAGTGTGTATAATCGTAGAACTCGTGTAGGCTTTGTATTAAAATATAAATTTAGTTTATCGACTCAATGACGGTTCTCAATAACCTTTTATTGCATATTCAATTCCCCCTACCGTAATCTCATTTTTAACACCGCTGTCAAACGCACCAGGTGAATCTTGACAGTTCATGATAACTCTTTAAGATAATTTATGGATCAGTTTTGTCAATTTTATTCAGATACTTGAGATCCGCCCCTTCGCACGGTTGCAATACACTACAAATGTGCAAAAAAATATATCCACAACACATTAATAACCCAGAAAATTACCATACTTCTCCACTATTTAATGGATGTTATTATACATATAAACCTTCCTCTTCAATCACTCTATTAAATCTATATCTATTAAAAAAAGCATTAAAATCGGTTGCGTAGTTTTAAAGATTTAAGCAAACATAGGGATATAGGGACAGAGAAAACGACTTTGTTTTATACTTTTAAGAATGAGTGTAGGAACAAATTATTAATGTTTATGCCTTTTTAAATAATTTTCGCTAACGGATGAATTTTCGACACATTTAATTTGAAATTGTTAGAAGCGTAAAAAGCTTTTTTAATAAAAATAGTTGAATTTTGAATAATAGCATTTATTATATTTATTTGGTTGACTTTTTAAGTCACCATAAATAAATATTACTTTTCCTCACTTTTAATATCATTAGTAAAAAAAGGTTTTCGAATTCGAATTTCGCTATTGTGTTTTATTTCCAACCTGGTTGAATGGAAACAAAAGAAAATGTAATTATTTTTTTTAATCGCTTCACAGAAAATGTTAAAAATAGAACACGTTTAAACTTGACTTTTTATTTATTTATTGTGACCTTGCTTGACTTTTAAAATGTAGCAAGTAGCGCCAAATGTACCTCTTTATGTGGTCAATGTTACTTGAAGAACATTCCCCCTTATTCCGAATAAATGTATAAAGTATTGCGATAAAGGAGGACCAATAAGTCGTCGATTATACGATACTGGAGGACACTCGGAACTAAATAAGATAAACTAGGGGTCACATTGGACCAAATTATGTATCATAAGAAGTACCAGGAACAGTATGTTCTGTATTTTGGAATAAATTATATGAATGTACCAGTACCAAACGTAGAAAGTACAACAGTAATAACGCTGATTCTCGTTTCGGAATAAAGCGGATAAAGTTCAAGGAATTTAGCAATATATTATTTCTGTATAAAATTCTCTCACCATCAATTGATTTCTAAACTTACCAAAGAAAGTATTCCATTTGAAATCGCGTTGTCAGTGTCTACTACCGAAATACTTTACAAAATATGTAGTTTTTCGCTCTCATTCATGGTAAAAAAAACAAAGAAAGCTATGCGTATTGTTGAGATATATAGGCAATGTAAGCCAAAGGATTGGATATTTTTTTTATATTATAATTTTAAAAATTAAACAATATATTTTATTAATTACTTAACTTTTGTCTAAACATAATGGTATTGAAAAAATCTTTATAAGTTTTCAACTAGCGGCACTTTAAAAGTACTTTTTGCTTTCAATTTTCTGTTCTATATTTCTTCAGTAAAGAGTCGACTTTTATATTTGAAGTGGTCTTTTACTGGCCGTTCTTTGAGGACATAACTAAATAAAAATAGAACTCTAGAAGTGATTTTAAATTAATAGAAGAACTTTTATAGCGTGTAATTTCTTTAGTAACGTAACTTAAAACTATCTGTAAAATTAAATTCCTGATGTTACTTTACAAAGAAACTGTCGAGGAGTTCTCACTTCTGACATCTCTGTCAATCATGTTATGGCTGCGCACTTGGCACGTCATGGTACGAAAATGACTGTCGACGTCGCGGCAACTCGAACCTGAATGTTGCTTTCAAAATGTTCAAATTAATCTCAATAAACTATGATGGAATCGTCTCTGTTCAGTTGATAATTCGCTGATAATTTATTAGCGCGATAGTCATCGCAAATCAACAAATCTGCTGAAGTATTTCACTATTGTTCAGTGATACGAAGTTAGCAAAAGAGTTGTTTAAAATAGGTTAAATTTTTATGGTCTTATTAAGGTCATAAAGCTTCAGCCTATTGTCAGCTAACGATGCACGTAGTTTATTCATTGATGTGCGCGGAATCTATTCACTTGAATTACTAAAGACTGTCTGGAGGCTACGACCGCGAAAGTAGTTCATACAAAACATAAATGGCGTTTCATAGCTCGCTTGCCAACTTTACTAGACTAGATTATGCTTCAATAGTTTACGTTATTGTGGCTTTCGATTGATGAAGAAAATGTTGTTTTAAAAAATCATGATTGAAAATTATCATTGTAAAGATCATTTGGGGTTTTAAAAAACAACGGTATTTCGTTATTATGCAGATTTATCGTATAATTAAGTAAAAGTGTAGTGATTTTTGATTGAGAAAGTTTTCGCTGACCGTCTTTTTAACTTAATAATACCTTTTTTTTTTAAACGTCAGGAAATGCGTTTGCGCACCCCTACGGCTGTGCAACGGCTGTGTACGGGCTGTGCAATGGCTTAGGGGGTGTGGGACTCGCCGGCCACAGAAGGTGACCGGAATACCCACTAAAACCTGACGGCCCTCAAACGTATTACGGCGGGATCGCGGGCAAACTTAATAAGACCTGGGAGTTTGGAAATAATATATTTTGTGTACAATTGCCTTGATAATTAACTATTAACTCGTTTCTTTCTTGATAGATTAATCTTAAATTGTCAATGCTTGGAAAATCTATTGGAATACTATGTCTTCAAATCTTGCCATTTATAAAGACTTGAATAGGGGTGAGACGACAAATGGGATTCATTGTGTTGAAGATTCCAGCAAGTTATCAAATAAATTGTTCAAGATTGCGGCTAATCTCGTTCAAATTATCATTGATTCTTTACCTATTACTTTCTATTACGTGAGAGAAGCCATTTTGACAATTAACCACATGAATTTACAAACGAAATTCAATATTCTATGTTTCAGATCGGTTAAAAAAATATTCAATCGTCCTCTCGAACATAATAGATTAAAAATTGTAATCAAAATATTGGCGATAAAAAAATTGATCTAATTTAAATACTAATTTCGGACAAACTCGTATAAATGAACACTAGAAATCTAGTTGAAATTAGTATTCTTAAAATTTCGTTGTAGTTTAGTAAATTACATTTAACAACTGATGCAATTGATATAAAAATAAGGAAACAATCAAAAATAATTACTTCGCAGTCATTCGTTCATCCTCTTTGAATATTTTATCATAGTCATCTCAAGAAAATGAGACTACGGATTTCGTTACGCTTTCAAGAATCATTTCGATTGTTATTCTTAATAAGATATCTAAGGCTATTCGTACACAAGGCTACGCATGTCTGCGATTTCAGTCTTCTTAGGCTAGCAATACAATGTCCTAGAAGAACGTACATCGTTACGAACATTGTAAAATGAACCTTGTTTCGTTAAACCAGCGTTCAAAATACAACGATGCTCGATTGACATTTAAAAGCGCTTCCGTGTGAACAGATACATAGAAACGCATTTGTTCTATCCCAACGCTTTTTTGGCGCGCGTTGAAGAAGCGCCCGTATAATACAGGCTTATAGATTGTATTGTTTAAGTCATTTGATACTAAAATGGTTTTTCGTAGCATTGTGTATTAAGGACCTGAATTAATTATATACGAGTAAATTACAATTGGTAACTTCGTATTATATTTGTTTCCGTTTCATTGTCGACGATTCAAATGGAAATTTAATGGAATGGAAATTTATTATTTTTAAGAAGTCGTTGACGGGGGGGGGGAGTTTGATAATTTAATACAAAATTAATGACTCGGAAAATCCTTTGTATTTGAAGGAAAGGATTATGTTTTGAAATCTCAAATATCGGATTATAATTACTGCGTTGTTGGAAAAATTCTAGAGGATATTAACGTTTTCCTTCCTATACTTTTCTTATAAGAAAATGATGTGGATATGGTGGGGAAGGGGACGTATAGGAAGAGGAATTATCCTTTTGCTATGCGTCTCCTCCTCCGTAGATAAAGGGCAGGCAACGCATCTGTGATTGCAGATGTCTATGGACAGCGCATCGCTATTTCAGCTAATCCAGGTGGCCGCTTTAGGCGTTTGCCACTTTATAATATTAAAAAAAACTTTTTTTTAATTTTACTATGAAATTGTGTGATCTTTAATATTAATAAATACGTAAATTAGAAACCACAAATAAAAATTATTAAAGTACTTTTTGTTGCCATGTTGAAATTTTCCAATTTTTCTATTAAGAATTACAGTTGTTATTTATCTACTTTATTTTACGCAAAACTTGTTAGACGTTTTTCCATTTAAAGAGCCATGATTTGTTAACCTTATTTAAAAAGATTGCTGCAAAACTTTTAAACTATTTTTGTATTGTTAGAAACTTTCTATTCTTGTTATGTTGTTGAAGCGTAGCATTGTGTAGTCACAAAACACTAGGGAACGAGTTTTTTGACTTTATTCTGTCATTCACGTTATTTTTAAATAGTGGAAAAAGAAAATGTATTTGGTATATAGAATTTAATGTATTTTGCTATACATTTTTAACAATAGATACAAAAAATACATCGTTGATCCATATTGTTATTAACTTCGTTCAACTATAGTTTTATTTCACTAAGAACTATAGTACGAGGCATTGTAGACCCCGTACTACATACATTTCTAAGCCGCGGTGTAAGCAAGACGTGTACGAGGTGTATTAGACCCCGTTTCGCAGCAGACGAGTTAAAATTTCATCAGACGATTCAATCACTTATCTATAGCTCTGTACAAATTATACAAAGGCTTAAACCTTACAAATAAATAACTTCTTTGTGAGTTAAGTACAGCCGCTCAGCATTTTTTTCCTTTGTAAAGAAAGATCCATATCGAAGACTTGAAGATTCATATTAAAGTGGTGCTTTCGAAGAGTACTAAAATGTAAGGGAGTAAATTTCAAGCAAAAAATTTATAACTTTTTTGACTTTTTGCTTAAAAATATTATAGTTATCCTTTTGATGTGCGTCTCCTTCTTCGTAGACTAAAAGTAGGCAACGCATCTGCAATTGCAGATGTCTGTGGGCAGTGGCCGCTTCGCTATTCCAGCGAACCCAGGAAGCCGCTTGCTCGTTTGCTACTAAATAATATATAAAAAGTGAATTTAACTACAACATTAATTTAATGTTTTTCTTATTACCTTACTTATACGATTGGTAAGTTAATACAGTATATCCCTAGGTAATTCGGTCCAGGGAAAGGCGGGCTTTAGGGAATGTAATCTCGGAAATAGTAATGGCCGATATTTGATCCCGCAGTGCCTTCCAAAGCTTATTATCCTTACTTGAGCTTAATGCATTTTTATTACTATTAGTCTCACTAGATAGCTCTTTGATTTTCAAATAAAAACATCCAAATAAGTTTTTTGAGGTGTCTTGAAAAAAACTTTTACAACGGACTGTAGAGTTCTTACCTAAAATACAATACGACAATTTAACCCGAATGCCGTTAAATCTCAAAGGGATTCAAGTGTTTAAGGTTATAAATAGTTTTTAAAATAAATAACTTGAAAGAATTATGAAGTCTAGACATATATTAAATTTTTATTTTAGGATTCGTTTTTACGGACGTTACTTGCTTGTAAAAAAAGTTAATTACATGCTCACGAGGACGTTATAAAATAGAGATATGAAACAAAATAATATAATAAAATAGGTTTCAGTATGACCATCTGTAAATTGGTACCTTTAGCATTAAATGTCATGGGTTTGTACAATATAAGCGGACATATATTTTTACGAGCCACAGTATATTTTGCGCAGGTAATATTGAAGCAAATAATCTATATATATAAAAGAGTAAACTGACTCAACTATCAACGCACAGCCTAAACTACTGGGTCTAGAGACTAGAAATTTTGCATAGGGGTTTCTGTTACTACGTAACCGAGCACTAAGTAAGGATTTTACGAAATTCAACCCCTAAGGGTCCGAAATGGGGGTCCAAAGTTTGTATGGAGAAAAATGATTCCTTTGTCAAAATTGCATGAAAATTGGAATGATTGCTCTTTAGCATGAATAAATAAGTTTGTCGTTCAAGAAATTTACAATTTTTTACCTCGGGGGCAAAAAAGGGGGGTTATAGTTCGAATCCAAAAATATTTTCACAGCGTAGGTACGGGTCCTAGAGACTTGAAATGTTGCATAGGGGTTTCTGTTATTACGTAAAAGTGCCCTGAGAAATAATTTTACGAAATTCAACCCCTAAGAGTCTGAAATGGGTCCAAAGTATGTATGAAGCAACGTGATTCCTTTGTCATAATTCTATGAAAATAAGAATAAGTGCTCTTCAACACGAATAAATAAATTTGCCATTCAAAAATTTTACAAATATCAATTTAGGGGGAAAAAATCGAGGTCAAAGTTCATAGCTAGAAATATTTTTCGCAGTGTAGGTAAAGCCTTATAAATTTTATATTTTGCGCTTGGGTTTCTATAGGTATTAATACTTCAAACTTATTTTATAAAAGTTAAAATAAGATATAAAACTTTGTATTGAATTTCTAAACTTCAAGCGGACGAAGTCGCTGGCGACCGCTAGTACTCTATATAACGAAATACATTAATGAAATCGTATTAAATTTAACGCTCTGTGGCATTTAATAGGGAAAGCTCTAGTATGAGGCCGATTTAAGACATATTATTTGTAATTTAATTTACGTTATTAATAATAATTTGGTATCCCATTACCTGGATTAGCGAGACTCCTGGGGCCCGCATTATTTGTCTCACTTATAGAGGTTTCTCTCTAATCCGAGTTTCTTTCTTCTGGAGGTAGCTCGTCGGGACCATAGAATTACTCGTTCACAGAGGTTTCTTGCATATCCTTGTTGGACTGTAAAACTTCTTTATCGACAGCAAAAAAGCTTAAAAAAGCCATTATAATTATTGTTCATGCCATTTTATTACATTGTCATGATATGGAATTTAGAGCTTAAATGGATTCTTATAAAAAGACGTTGTTATGTACAAAAAACTACTATTAACCATTAGTCTAATCAGGTCAGGTCTCATCGTAAGTCCAAAGTGTCTGAATACGACTGTTCAAAGTTTTGAAGCGAAGCCAATTAAAATTTATATCAAAAGCTCAACGTTGTGATTATCTGGCCACTCCTAACTTTGTATTGAGTGACAATTGCGAAGTGTTGAAATTGTTCAAATATTTAGCCTCTGAAAGTAACAAGAAATGTTCTGATTTGTTTGTTAATATAGATTGCGTTTTTAATTAATTTATTAAGTCTTGATTTCTTTGATACGAAGTTTATTACTATTTTTATTTTTATTTTAAGACGTTATCAATTTATTTCTAAAGTTATCGGAATTGATTTTGAACACAGTTTTATTTTTGATTACTGTGGCGAATTTTTCAAATGATATCCCGGCCTCCTGGGGGAAAAACAGGGTTATGTGAGAATTTACACGCTTAAACCCCTTCGGTGGCCATCCTTGAAGCCTTGTTCACATGAGGATAGTATTTTAGTCGATTAGCAAGTAGCAAGTATCCGAACATCGGAATTACTTATCCACTCTACTTAAATATTTCGGATACGTTTAGTTACTAAATTACTTGCTACTCGACTACAATACTATCCCAGTACAGATGCGGTAAAAGAGAGTCCCGGGATCTCGTTTACCAACACACATTTTAGAAAAGTATTTTTTCCGTAGGATGTTCTTATATTTAATTTATTTACTCGTATATTACGCTGTGTAATATGATAAACATACGCGCAATAATAACATTTATGACACTTGTACGTGAATTATTCACGTATCCCTTTGGGTACTCAACATGATAAATAAAACACATGCAATGAAAAATAAGAAAACTCTAGATTATAACATTTGTCTTGTGTATTCTCACCAAGGAATAGTAGGTAATTTTTTACAGGATGTTTTATTATATTATTTAGAATCAATTTTAATAATAATTTCTATAAACGTATTCAGTATAGTGTTCTTTAGACATCAATTTCGTGTGACCCTAAAGAGGTTAGGCTATTGTTTCTACCTTATTGTACTAAAAGCTATAGTTATAAAAAGTTAAATTATATATTACTGGTAAATTGTAAACGATACCAGTTTGTAATTTGCCTAGGGAAATTGTAAAGACTAGGGAAATTGAGTATTGAAGGAGAATTCCTTGGAGAGAAGGAGTGGCGAATTTTGTGTATACAAATAATATTCAGAATCCTATACTATTATTCCTGAATATATCTAGTTTGTATTGTTATGGCGAATTTGTGAATATCAAAAACATGAACGCGAAACAACGAAAACATATTTTATACTGTCAAAAACTTTTTTGTGTTTTTTATCGCCGCTCGCTGCAAAAGAACTGAACAAAACACTTGGTAACAAGTTATGCTTACACTGAGTTATTCATGTTGAAGTACAGTATGGAAATACATATTTTTTGGAAAACTATTTCATACTTTTTTCTATATGAATACACGTAATTTTTGCTTTATAAAACCATGAGCCATTAAGCTAATACGATATGTACAGTTAAAAGGTTCTGAATTTAGTAGCTTATAATTCCATATTAATCCCACTTGCATCATCATCATCATCATCATCAACATCATCATCACCACCACCATCATCATCATCATCCTGCCCAGTCCCTATGAAGGGTCGGCACAGTGTGTACGAGTCCATACTACTCTATCAGCCGTCATTTCTAAATTAACACCTTTTTTCAGCATACTCTTAGCACAATATTTCTACTTGCAATATTATAAAAAAGCAATAATGTAACCACCCTTACTGTAAGTAACAAATTACATTTCTCACCTAAAACGATCTTGACATTAAGATATTTCCTTTTTCACGATCCGTGTATTAAATATCCGAAAATTCACGTCACTTGATATGATCAGACGGATGTAAGCTCGCAAATAGCTTAATACGACTAATTCTGCGGCTTCGGGAATTTATTGTCCTTCTTAATGCATTTGATATGTCTTTAAAAATGTTATGTCAATAATATTTATCATATAATTAATTTACCTGTCGCTCAAGACTCCGTCCGCACGGCATTAGAAAAACGTAATAAGTAACCTATGTGGACTTCCAGGTAATGTTCTACATTTATGGCAAACATCAAGATGCGTTTAACTGTTGAACTTGGAGATACCTTCTAACCTACATTCACCTATCTATCTAAGCATTGGTATTTATAATATTAAGTGACATGTACACTCACAGAACACACAAATAATTTTTAACATTTAACATTTAGAAATATCGCCATACCAACAATAATATGCATGACATTTGTAACAAAACGTAAATTTCTTTAGTCAACCCACGCACGCGATAAATGTAACATCAAAGGGTAGAAGTGAGATGGATATCAGCGAAGATATTTTACTATTCCTTTGACCATGTTGAAACATGATATATTGCCAAAAGATATCCATAAATTGTCTTGTACTTTAGTCGAATTTCATTATAATCCAACCCCCAGGATCTTTTTAACTAGAATATTTATCAGTTTACTTTTTAAACTTATTTGAATCACTAAATTTTCGCACGAATTCGCCGGCTTGCCCGGTGTAATACACAGAAGACAGGCGTGAAATGGAAGCAATTCCTTGTTTCGGCTGATGAGTGGTGCCGGAGGCTTATTTTAGTCCACTTTCCCTTCCTATACTTTTCTTTTATAGTTATTACTTAATTTTGACCAGCTGTTGCTCACGACTTCGTCTGCAAGTAATTAAAAAATATAACCTATGTTACTTGGGGATCATGTAGCTTTCTAACAGTGTAATTTTTTTTGAAATCGGTCCAGTAGTTTTTGAGTTATTTCAATACATACCAAAATTACCTCCTCAAAGGCCGGCAACGCATTTGTGGTTCCTTTGGTATTGCAGATGTCCATGGGCATCGTTGATCACCCCGGTGTTCCCGTCGCTTGTTTGCCCCCTTTTCTTATTAAAATAATTCTTCTTTCTTATAAAATTCAAATCTTTCCTCTTTATAATATTAGTATAGATAACAAAATGAAGTGTAAAATCTTTATAACATGAATATCAATACGCGAAACGCTAGCATAAAACAATTGTATTGTATTGTAGTTCACCCATGATGGGCTCCATTTTCCGCAAGTCGCACTAACGCGTATTTTGCGTGACTTCAAACAAATCTTTGAATTTCTTCGCCGATATGCAAGTTGCATCACGAAGTTTTCCTTCACCGTAAGAGCGTCGGGTCGAAAATCGAAAAACACATTTATACATGTCGGAATTCAAACAAAACAAAACGTTAAACAATGTACACAAATTAAATACCACGTAGGCTGCGACCGACATTTGTAACTAGTTAGTCTTTGTTGCGGCGTAATATTAACGTCTCTCTACACTACCATGATTTACAACAGAACGCTGATCAAAACAAGAGGCACACTAGGTGTATTGTGACGTCATATTCAAACCCATTTGTATTCAATTCTAGATTTTGATTATATTGAAATCGTGTTTGTGATAAACTATTGTATTTGAAATAACTAATTAATTCTTGTATGCTTTCGAATACGAAGCTCAAGGTTTATTCTCTATATTACTCTTAGGTAAGTAAATCATATAATATTAAACACTGCGAAGGTAAAGATAATTGTAAAAAGAGCGCGTTTATTAAACTGCTTATTAAAGCACATAACAACTTTACACGATGGAAGGCTAAAGGATGAATATTTGATACAGTAGGTCCTGAGTTCGAATCCCGCCATGTACCAATGTGTTTTTCGATTTTCATATGTACATATTTACCCGACTCTCTTACGGTGAAGGAAAACATCGTGATGTCTGCACATATCGGCGAACAAATTCAAAGATATGTATGAAGTCACGCAAAATACGCGCTAGTCGTGGAGTTGCGGAAAATGGAACCCATCATGTGTGGAACTACTAGAGTGGGAAGTGAATTAAATTGTTAAACTATATTAATAATAATGTATTTTAGCTGGCCTCAGTTATTATTGTACGGGAACCCACAAAATTATTTCAATGTCTTTTCGTTATTACATTTTCGACGTATGCTTCATCGTCTTATTAATTGTTGTTAACATAACACGTCGCTCGTTCCGGGTCATTATAAATGAATAACGTTGTTACATTTGTCAGCGATGTATATTAGACTTAAGGCGGAATACTTATACATTGTTATGTAGGGAAATTTTATTGAATTTTAAACTTTTAGTAGTATTTTGAATATTTTATTTATCTAACAATATTTTGCATCAAATAATTACATAGTTATTAATTTATAAATCCTTCTTTTTACTCTATACTAATATTAAAAAGAGAGAAACTTTGAATTTTTGTATGTATTGAAATAACTCAAGAACTACTGGGCCGATTTCAAAAATTCTTTCACCATTAGAAGCTACATTATCCCTGAGTAACATAGGTTATATTATTTAATTCCACGTGGACGAAGTCGCGTACAACAGCTAGTAATATAATAAATACGACAGTTATTGGATGTTTATTTAAAGGTATCTGCAAAACGACTTAACAGATCTTGTTGAAATTTGCACAGATGTAGAACACAGTCTGAATAAACACAAACTTTCTATATATTTTTAATTACAAGCAGACGGTAGGGCTAGTTTATAAACTGACTGAATATCTTTGACGTGACCTATTTTCAGCGTTATTGACAATTGTGAACCGATTTTAATGTTAAACGCAATATCGAAGGATCGAGCTTTAAGATCGGTTCGAAGATTATTTTCAAAGTTTATAAAAAGCTAGCGGTATAATGTTGATACTAAATACTGCAGCGTTTGTAATGTAAGCGCTAAAAATTTGTTAATTTACGACATCATATTAAAAACCTCTAAATTGGCAGTGTTACTCTACTATATTGTGAATATATTATACACGAAAACCTTCCTCGTGAATCACTCTATCTCATAAAAAACGCATCAAAATCGTTGCGTAGTTTTAAAGATTCAAGCATATATAGGGACAAACATAAAAAAGCGTTATTGTTTTATACTATGTAGGATAAGGATGGATCGATATCTTCTCTCTTAGTTTTACTTGGTTTCTCAATTACATTATCCATAAGGTTCCATTACATATTGAATAAATAAATCGATGTTTCTACAACGTTGTGCCGCAATAAAGTCGAGTGAAACCATTAGACCGATCTCCAAAGGTTAGGGAACCGAAAATCCAATTAACCTCATTGTCAATTTTGTATCGTTCATGCATTGTTAGTTTTGTTCCGGATACTTCAGTCTTTGTATTATCTCTAAATATTACAAGTGTTCTTAATCTATATATATAAAAGAGTAAACTGACTCAACTATCAACGCACAGCCTAAACTACTGGGTCTAGAGACTTGAAATTTTGCATAGGGGTTTCTGTTATTACGTAACCGAGCACTAAGAAAGGATTTTACGAAATTCAACCCCTAAGGGTCCGAAACGGGGGTCCAAAGTTTGTATGGAGAAAAATTATTCCTTTGTCAGAATTGCATGAAAATTGAAATGAGTGCTCTTTAGCATGAATAAATAAGTTTGGCATTAAAGAATTTTACAAATTTTGACTTTGGGGGGCAAAAAAGGGGGGGTAAAAGTACGAATCTAAAAAAAATTCTCGCAGCGTAGGTACGAGTCATAGAGACCTGAAATTTTTTGTAGGGGTTTCTGTTACTACGTAGGAGTGCACAGTGAAAAGATTTTCCAAAATGAAGACCTTAAGGGTTCGAAACGGGGGTCCAAAGTTTGTATGGAGCAACGTGATTCCTTTGTCAGAATTCTATGAAAATTGGAATGAGTGCTCTTCAGCATAAATAAATAACTATGCCATTTAACAATTTCACAATTTTTTACTTTGGGGGGCAAAAAAGGGGGCAATATTTAAAATTTACAAATATCTTCCACGGTGTAGGTCAGAATTGCATGAAAGTTAGAATAAGAGCTCTTCAGCACGAAGAAAAATTTTTGCCCTTCAAAAATTATACCAATTTTTACCTTGGGGGGCAAAAAAAGGGGGTTATAGTTCGAATCTAGCAATATTTTTCACAGCGTGGCTACAGGTCCTAGAGACTTGAAATTTTGCATAGGCGTTTCTGTTACGACTTAAAAGTGCTCTGAGAAAGGATTTTACGAAATTCAACCCCTAAGGGTCCGAAATAGGGGTCTAAAGTTTGTATGGAGAAAAGTTGTTCCTATGTCAGAATTGCATGAAAATTAGAATGAGAGCTCTTCGGCATTAATAAATAACTTTGCCATTCAAGAATTTTATTTTTTTTACCTTGGGGGGCAAAAAAGAGGGGTCATAGTTTGAATCTAAAAATTTTCACAGTGTAGGTATGAGTCTTAGAAACTTGATATTTTGCTCATGGGTTTCTATTACTACTTCAAACTTATTTTATAAAGGTTAAAATAAGATATAAAACTTTGTTTTGAATTTCTAAACTTCAAGCGGACGAAGTCGCTGGCGACCGCTAGTATTTTATATATTTTTTATGTTTATTTTAAATACATTAATGTGGTAAACTATAAAAATGACAAACGGGTTTTTAGTTTTTTTTATACTATAAGGTGGCATACGCGCAAGCGGCTCCCTGGATTCCTTGAAATAGAGAAGCTACCGCTGCCCATGGACGTCTGTGCAAATGCGTTGCCTACCCTGAAATTACGGAGGAGGGGACGCAAAGTAAGAGGATTGATTAATTGTTGCAGATTTTAACCCATCATTTATGAAATTTTTTTTCTGTCCCTTTCTAAAGTGGTGGTTTGAAGTATTACAAAACCTTAAACTTAAGATAATAATTTATTATAATAGTTAGGTTCCTATTTCAATATTTTCAAGATGGCCGTCCTCCAGCTGGATGTTCGTTTAAGAAAATAGAATTTAGAATTAAGATGCTGTTACATATTTAAATGACGTTGCAGAATTCGAGCATTAGAGACTAAATCTCAAACTTGCGTAGCCTCGTGTACAAATAGCCTAAGATAACTATAGTAATATTTGAAAGTTACAATAATATGACGTACACATAAAACTTATTCCATGTTCGAGTATAATTTATTCATAAGTCGCGTGTGTGTCGACAATAACTTTTGTTTATGTATAAACGACTAAGAAATATTTTGTTAATGTATAAAAAAAATTAGGCACATTTCCCTCAACGATTATTCAAGTCTATATTCAAATATTGTTGAGGTCCAACAAATGAATACGATACACAAATTGCTTCTAATTTACAAGACCATTGGAGCTTCAAAACTGAAAGAATTTGATAAAATTATTGTTTTTAGAGTCGATATGTCCTATACATATAATTTACTAGCTGTTGTGCGCGACTTTGTCAGCTTAGAATTAAATAATATAACCTATGTTACTCGGGGATAATGTAGCTTTCTAATGGTGTAAGAATTTTTGAAATCGGCCCAGTAGTTCTTGAGTTATTTCATTACATACAAAAATACAAAGTTTCTCTCTTTAGAAGGATAGAAAACCTCATATCAAGGGAATCTGTTGTCTCATGTTTTTCAATGAATCTGATAAAGATGGCTATATGTCTTTGTACTTGTCTTTCAGCAGTGGAAACAGACATTTGCGCTGAGTCATGAACACACACACATTTACTTCTCTTGGGACTTCCTTAGTGTATCGTGTGTCATGATTACGATGTCAAACTGTCATCGCATGTCATGGCATGTCATGAATGTTTGGGGTACATAATTAACGCGTCGCCTTTTTAAAAATTAGACGTACAAATTGTGTTTACATTTAGGGTGAAGGAAAACACATATTCTTTATATGTAAAATAATTTTAATAAATAATTCAATTTAGATTTATTTTATAATATTGTAGATCTTATTTATGAAGTCAAAAATAAAATAAAAAAGAAAGTGGATGGCTTCTGATACGCCGAAGGTGATAATGTTGGCACAGGAAAGAGAGGGTAGGAAAGGACTCCACGGACAAGGTTAAAAACCTTAAATCAAAGAAGAAGTAGAAGATGAAGTAAAATAAATATAAATTTAATTTTGATTACCAAATCTTAAATGATTCACCAGATTCTCGATCGTGGAATATTTCATGAACTATAAAAATATTTATCTCTCACATTTAAAGGTTCTTTAGTTTTCTTCGGTAGTCTTATTGGTATTATGGTTGTAGGTGGTCTAAATTGATGTCTCTGATTGTTCTTATAAACGTTAGGTAGTACATCATCTTCATACAAAAGTCGATCATCGAATGGCGTCGGGTTCATACAACCTTGTGGTTCTCGTCTACCAAACAGTTGACAAATACCATCTAGAAGTAAATCCGGGTCCATTCCACTAATTTCATTATCTCTTGATACAAGAATCACCGGCGTATCTGACGATCTCAATCTATTGAATTTCCTCTGAGCCTCCTTCGAATAATAGTTAACATTTCTGAATAAACAATTCGAGAACTTTCTAGAATCGATTGGAAAATTGTATAAGAAATTCTCCTTCGGTTTACCTTCGGCTTCGTGTTTTAGATATGACGCTTGCAGGAAAGTATTGCCATCCATCAGTTGGAGAATACATTTTCTCGGCCCCGAAGACATTCCGGTATCTCTGAATTGATAATCGACTCTTATATCGGAGCCGATATTTCCAACGAGCCAGGGGAAGATCGTTCTGAAGAACCTTAAATCATCTTCGTTGGAGAAATCCGAAAAAACTGTTATAACTCTTGCACTGTTAACATTTGATAGTAAAATTACTGACAGGATTACGATCAATATGAGAGACGCCATTTTACTGAAATATAATATTTTATTCATTGTTTATATAGACTGTTGTATTACCTAATGTAAATAATTAATTGGTATCGTACTGAGCGTAAATTCAATGCAATTTGTTAGTTACGGAGATAACATTATACAAACTGTAAAGAAAAAATATCCTTATTGGGAAAGAATTTTAAATATAAAATGTAAATCTTACAAAAAATACTTTTAACAAAGTATTTTAAGTCCCATTAAAGAACAAGCTTGTGAACTAAGTAATTATTGATTTTACGTCACGAAGAAATAGGTTTATTTCCTTTAAAAATAAAAACCTACTGTATTACATTTTGTTTAAACAATGAATGGTTCTGATAGGCAACAATTGACGTATTGGCTTGTGATTAAGATTATTAGAAAATCTAGGAGATTTTTGCTTCTGACATTTTTTTGCAGAAAATACGAAGTCATAGCTTTAGAAGTGTCAAGAGGCATTAATATAATTCGCAATATTTCAAGAATATATTTTCGTCTTCGTAAATAAAATATTATTTTTACAGTTAAAAAGCTTTTAGATAAGGCTAATTAACATTGACATTTGTTGTCATTTACCAACGCTCCAATGGGATGCTAAATTCACATTGAGGTAGTAATAGACAGAGCAGTTTGAAGTTTGTTTGAACGCACTTCCAAAAAAATACTACCATAGACAAAGTATTATTACAGGAATGTACGGACTTTAAAGTAACTTCCGATGCCACGTGTGTGATATTTATTTCTTTAACTTAACTAATTTATTTTTTTAACAGTGGTAGAGCCCGCTTTAACATCTTCGCACGAATTGGCCGTCTCGGCCGGTGAAATACCACGACCACACAGAAGACAGGCGTCAAATGGAAGCAATTTCGTGTTACGCCTGATGGGTGTGGTGCCGGAGGCCTTATTGTAGTCCACTTTCCCTTCCTATCCTTTTTAGGGAATGGATGTTTTGATTACTCTTAATGTTGTATTTAAGAACAATGTGGTCGATTGCACAATTATTTGTATGTATTGGTTTTGTATTGTGGATTTGAACATATTGTGTGGCTGTTTTTGTTCCAAAAATAAAAAAAAAATCTACAAATCTATACATTTTTATTCTAATAGGAATATCGCTTATAGAATGAATTTGTCTACTGATTCAATATTGCGGCATGTGCGTTCGAACAATAGCTGTACTGGTTTATCAAACTGTTCTGGCGTACAGTTATAGCTTCGTGTGAAACTAAGAGAGGAACGCTAAGGGGATTACATGAGATGGCTCCTAGCGCAGTCTGTGGAGCAATCTACTATTAATTGTCTATCGGGAACATCGTTACAGACGATAATTGGCTTTTAAACGCCCTCTATTTACGTACAGTCTAAATTATTGCATGATACGTAAGTAAATTTAAAAAAAAAGTTTAATTTGTCCATATTAATGTTAATAAATAAGCTCAAACAAACTCAAAAAGTCGTACATTTACCGGAACTGACAGTTGATTTCATACTAATTTTAAATTGAAATAAGACCAATATGCACTAAAATTCTGTGGTAATATTGGTTTCAATAATTCGCAATGCATTAAATAAACCGCAAATAACAAACAAAAACTATATTATAATACGATGTCTAGATATATTTTGATACATTTTAGCGTTATGAAATCTGGTGTTGGCAAAGGATGGATAAGATCAGTTGGACGGAAAAGGTCACAAATCAGGAAGTGCTAGAGAGAATAAAAGAAGAGAGAACTATTTTTAAAAACAATAGAGAATGGGAGAGGAAAGATGTTAGGGCATCTGATACTACACGAGGACCTTATAGCCACTATAATAGAAGGGACGTCGTGTCGCATCAGAAGGTCAAGATGTTGGCAAAGGACAGAGAGTGTTGGAAAGTACCCCACTGACAGGGTTGAAGACCTTTAATTAAAGCAGAAGATATCTAGTTGAATACCCTAATGTTACATAGATTAGAGGATACTTAGCAACACTTATAAGTCAAGTCTAAAGAGAAATTCGCTTCGAATATATCACAAAATATATGAAGATAAATTAATCCAATTTTTTCTTAAGGTACGATACCACTACGATTTATCTTCTTGAATAAATGTGTTGCGTAAAACCGTTGATATGATCATTGCGAATATTTGTGCGACAGGGGAGAATTCCATTTGACATTTCTATATGATGAGTGTTCACGGAATGTTGCGCTATTCGGGAATACCGACAGGGGAGGGATAACAGGGGAGGGGAAGGGGAATATTGTTCCCGTCCACAGATTAATTAATGTCCATTTAAAATCGCGGAAACGGCGACGAAATAAATGTTCCGTTAAATGTTGAACATGTTATAATTAATTATGTTATAAATTATTGTTTTCTCTATAATTAATCTGTTTTTTATTAATTATGTTTAAGTCAAATGATTCATAGATTAATATGTTTAAAATACTAATGTTTATCAACATACCAAGTAGTTTCTTTTAAATATTACGTAAAGTTGTCAATGAAACGATAACAAATTGTGTTAACACATTCAGTGCCAACGATTTGTCGTTCCCTTTTATATTTCCCTTTTATTAAAAAACTTGACATTTAATGTGTTAAATAAAGTTTATAATATTCTTCCTTATAAAATACAGCGCTTAGTATATCCTATTGTAAAGCCTTTTCTCACCTCGTGTTTTAAATAGGGCATTCTTCCCCACTCTTGACCCGGCTTCACACCGCGCACGGCTCAGTTCAGCTTTGTTATATTTGAATAAACGTTTATTAAACAACACTAATCTTTACACATTTTTACTCTATCTATTAAATTTAAATTTCGAACTGTTTTAAATTTAGAAACGTCTTTTGTTTCGGCTTCGCACGGGTGCACTACTGATACTATATATATTACAGAAAAACTGTCAGAACGTTGTAGGCATTCTAATAATAATTGCACCTGTGCGAAGCCGGGCCGGTTCGCTAGTTATATATATAAGCCTTACTATTCAATCACTCTATTTATTAAAATAAACCGCATCAAAATCCGTTGCGTAGTTTTAAAGATTTAAGCATACATAGGGATATAGCGACAGACTTTGTTAATAAAGCTTGTTACCTGAAATTATCAGTCTTCTATCAGCACACAAAATAGAGTTAAATCACGTTTAATGCTTAGAAAAAATATTATTTTTAATACGAAGACATATCTAAGTTATTTTAACAGACTTAGCTTTTTTATATCATTCCTCTTTATATTGTTAGATTGAAGTAGCAATTCGCAATTATATGGATTCTTTGATCTAGCTCTAATCCAATCTAATCTGTACTAGGAACTAGAAAATTCTGTATTTAGTTTTTTTTTAATCCTACGCCAAACTTTTAGTACCAAATATGCCAGGAATTTGGCTATTTCATATCATCATCACCAGGTGACTATTCGTCCCCACCGAGAGGCGCGGAGCCTACCCCCTAAGAGGTGCCTAGGTCATCCTAGGTCATAGTCAACCACGCTGGCCCAGTGCGGGTTGGTCGACTTCACACATATCTTTGAATTTCTTCGCCGATATGTGCAGGTTGCATCACGGTAAATATGTACATAAGAAAATCGACAAACACATTGGTAAATGGCGGGATTTGAACTCGGGACCTGTAGATTACAAGTCAAGAGATAAACCCCTGAGTCACCGACTCCCTATTTTATATATTTTGTGATAATTTTAAGACAAAGAAATTCTATGAAGATTTCTGATATTATAAAAGTAGTACCTAACTAATGTTGTAGTTATGTGAGAAAAGGTGAAAGAATAATAGAAAGGTCTTCGCATTTTTTTTTTGTTTTTAGCGATATTTTTTTCTTTCCTCTTTAGCGAAATGCGAATACTCCACGCGCTCTCATTACTGTCTGGTTTAAAGAGGCACGTGTGGCGCCGGCTTTCCTTTCCTACGCCAAGTTTGACCGAGATTCGTTTTTTTTTTCGTTTTTAATAATTTGCCGAGCACTGGAACAAACAAGCTAGGTACATTATTTGTATAGGTTTAAGATATAAATAGATTCTATGTGAATTAAGGCAAATAGAGATTTTTTTTTGGTTTATCGAGTTTAATTATCAAATATAATCGACTTAACTGAATTGTTATTACCTACTTCCAACCCCCTTCTCAAGTGTTAACATAGGTCGCCGTAGATACGTCGCCCATGGCGCCAGAAGTGTTAAAACATTAAAATCTGCAACATTCAGAAGTCTTTAAAGTAGCAAACCTCATTGTGATTCAATTTGAGGATACAAAATGAAAAACAGGTGCGTGAAAGCTCTGTGTTAATTTAATCTATGTACACACAATATATTGTTTAAATGTATGGAAATGTAGAAGCACATTAGGTTTGAGTGTTTGAGCGTAACGTTCAGAGATTTTCGTGCCATTGTACCGCGGCTGGGAACAATAACTGTGCCTAATACGAATTACTAATATTACATTGAAGTTATAAGGTTTGTTTAATTAAGATTGAATAAAGTGAAGTTGTAAAATTGTACAATAATTTAAATGACTTTGAACATTGAATTATTGACGAGATTCCGTTTGTTAAGTTTAATGTACATACTATATTATTGAAAAAAATGTATTGCAATATAAATTGCTTAAGGGAGTAACCCTAATTTAATTTAATGAAAATTAAATCTTGATTGAATTCCTATCAGATTTAGTAACAGTTTTCAAAAAGGTTTTAGTCACCAAAGCCGGCTACATAACTTCAGCTTTAACTGCACATTCAAATGTACAGTTAAACCTGACGCACACACGTCAATTTTAAATACACAGTCGAACTCTACAGTTCTCCGTTTTGCCTTCACATGTAAATTTTAACTGCACAGGTTTAAGTAGACAGTTCAACGGTGCAGGTAAAACTGAGCATCTGTAGAGACTTAAATAGCTGATTTGCGAACCATTGTGAAGGGGTCATGTTTTTATGAAATGATATTTATGTCATAAGATAACGAGACGAGTCATACTGATGATACGGAAGTACTTCTTGTGTTTTTCTTCCCTTGTTCGCGTTAAGCGGAGAGTGTAACCATTAAGCATTGACGTAAAGGGCCGCATACGACTAAAGAGCTCTTGAAACGCAAACAGACGTTCCTTTAGTCATCATAAGACAACGCAATGAAATTCAAGCTATATTTAACTTTATGTACTAAGAAATAGAGTTGATTTCTCTTTGCATTTTACTAATAAATCATCTTTTTGTAGTCTTTTTAAGTCTGTGTAGGCTATTTATACTAATGCGATTCTTTTTATGGTTTTTTGCTTGAAATGATTTGATAATAATGAAGATTAAGAATGAATGTGATTAGTTTTGAATGGACTTTTCGTTCTAGAATTAGAAGGATTAAGCAACATATTTATTTTATAATATTGGTAACTAGCGACACGCCCGGCTTCGCACGGGTGCAAATATTGTTAGTATGGCTGTTATATACAATGTTCACAGTTTTTCTGTAGTGTATTTGGTATCAGTTTTGCACCCGCGTGAAGCCGGAACGGGTCGCTAGTGTGTACATGAAAACCTTCCTGATTCATAATCACTCTATCTATTAAAAAAAAAACGGACAACCAGGAGCCGAGTAATCGGTGAACAAAAAAAAACATACAGACGAATTGAGAACCTCCTCCTTTTTGGATGTCGGTTAAAAAAAAACCGCATCAAAATCCGTTGCATAGTTTTAAAGATTCAAGCATATATAGGGACAAACATAAAAAAGCGTTATTGTTTTATACTATGTAAGGTTAAGGATGTGCAATGTGGCAAGTAATAAATACATTTTGTAACAGTCTGTTGATTTTAAACTCAACAATTTTATCGAGTAATTATAATTAAAATTTGCTCCAACGTCGGATGGAAATTAAAAAGAAAAGGTCAAAGGGGTGAATCGAAAAATGCTGATAGAGTTCGCGGCGTGTTCTCATGAAAGCCTTTCAAAAAGTAACGCTGAACACATAATTACGAGTTTTATACAGTAATGAAAGAAACTTTTGATTGTAACCATGTTTGCAACTGCAAAAAAAACTTTTATTAGGGCCCATTTATTTACAATAATAAACAAAAATTGTCACTCTTTATAAGGAAACGTAAACGAGTAAACTTGAAAGATACAGAATTAAACTTAATAAAGGAGTAAGTAATCTATACTTAATATTATAAAGAGAGAATCTTTGTATTTTTAACCGACTTCCAACAGAAGGAGGTTATTGAATTATTGTTTGTATTGAAATAACTCAAGAACTACTGGGCCAATTTCAAAAATTATTTCACCATTAGAAACCTACATTATCCTCGAGTAAAATAGGTTATATTTTCCACGCGGAAGAAGCCACGAACAACAGCTACTTGAATATGAATGAATTTTGTTTAATTGGAACTGGTTAAAAGTAGCAGAATAGAAGAAAATTCCTAGGAAAATACAATCTGATTGTCATACTCAAATACGTTTATTGCTGAATATCAAAAAGAGAGATAATTTCTAATGCGATAAAAATTGTGAAACACATACCTACGAGTATCTCTTTTTTTAATACAATGTGAGAGCTGACAATAAGTTTTTATATGAGAATTTCGACGTTATTTTCACATTATTTTAACGTGATATAGAAAAGGGTTCAGTAATACGCGCAATGAGCTTGCTTGTTTGGGATCGTATGTAAATTCCATTATTATTCTTACAGATTTAAGCGTTGTTTTCATTAAAACCCTCATGAATTAAAAGAATCGGGTTACTTAAAATAATATAGTTAAGCTAATTTGTAATGTAGATTACATTACTTTATAGTTCTAAATGCTTTTGAACAATTTTTATACATTTATAAAAAATTATGTATTTTTTTCTTGTTAATTTTTGGCGTCTATATCAAAAACACGAATAGATTACAATTAATAATAAAATGTAGAAAAAATATACTTAGCAGTCAATCTGATTAAACAACAATTTCGTACAAATATTAGATTTCTTTTTCACGGGACCGAAAAGGATATCCGCCAACAGTATCACTTGTGTAAAGCAAACCGTAAAATAATGCTGTAAAAACCGAACTCTTCGAATTTTTATATCTTTTTTATTTAATGGCCTCAGTGTATTTCTAACAAATAAAACGTAGGCATTTCCTGTAAGTACACTTAAAACTTTGTAACAGTATTGAATAAACGTAGAGCTGAATGTTGGTTTTTTATTATTTATTTATGATGTCGGGTTTAGCGTCACTTTAACGGGAATGAAAAAGAAGAAAGTTTATACTTCGTCATTAAGTTCTATATTATTTACGTTTTGGTATGGTTTTGGTTGGTGTCTATATATTTTGCTACCTTTACTTTCTATCTTAAAATTAATACAATTTTAGCATACATTAACATAATCATAGGGAAGCGGTTCTTTGTAAGCATTTATTCCTGCTTCGTAATCATGAGCACTTTCTGTAGTTTCATCGATGAAAATTAGCAATAATTATGTTTGCACTTTGTTATGGTTTAAATTTTATATTGATATTTCAGCACAATTAAAATAGCTTGCCTTTTATGTACAAAACTAACATATAAGTTTTCATTTGTTTTAAATATTAACAGGCTGAGTTGTTGTAATAGGTGTGGTTTCAACACTTGTTATATCTTCTGTAACTGTTATGTCTGCAGTTGTGGGTTCTTCTGTAACTGTTATGTCTGCAGTTGTGGGTTCTTCTGTAACTGTTATTTCTGCAGTTGTGGGTTCTTCTGTAACTGTTATTTCTGTAGTTGTAGCTTCTTCTGTAACTGTTATTTCTGTAGTTGTAGCTTCTTGTGTAGCAGTTATTCCTGGAGTCGTTGTATCTTCGGTTGTGACAGTTGTGTCTTCACCAGTTGTAGACTCTGCAGGAACTGTTGAACTGGAGAATTCATTTGATTCAGTGGATGTCTCCGATTGATTTATAAGTTCTGTTGTTACTGTATCACTTTCTTTGGGAAATTCTTTAGGACTTAAACAACCGGAAGGTTGCTTTCTTCCAAACAGCGAGCATATACTTCTTAATACAAATTCAGGATTGTTACCACAAATTTCTTTTTTCCTAGGCAAAATAATGACTGGCGTTGTTTCGGAATTCACTTTGGAGAATTCTCTATTAGTATTTTTGGCAAAACTCCTGACTTTACTTTTTAAACATTTTTGTAATTTTCTATCGTTGATTTTGCAACTTCCAATAGCTTCTTTTATTGGTATACCTTCGGCTATTTTGCTTAGAAAAGATACTTGTAAATAGGTGTCACCTTTCATTTGTTCTAAAACACATTCCTTTAGACCAATACTATCTTTGAAATGATAACGAATCTTTAAATTATATCCGATGTTGTCCATAATCCACGGTAGTGTTGTTTTGAAGAATTTGATATCTTCTTCATTGGAGAAATCTGTGAGAATTTTTATTTGTTTTTGACCACACGCACTGACTATTACATTTAATAATAAAATTACAACTAAAGCACTAAAGGTTTTCATGTTTGTGATTGAAATTATTATAGTTCATGTGAAACTTCGGTTACAAATGCTATAATTTAAAAAAAAACCTAGTTTATAACTCAAACTTAACTGTAAATTTTATTACTTTGTTATGACATTTTAATTATCCCCATAAATATACTATTAGTACAAAACTAGTTTATTGCATGTTTCAAATAATTTTAACACTAATCGTAACGCATTTGTTATTTGGTTTTGGTATGTGTTTAAAAATATATTATAATTTATTTACATCAGTACCTATAAATAATTAGATAAGCCGCAAAGAAAAGTGTAAATATTAGTTTAAAGGTTTAGTAGAGCTAAAAAAATATATTTTCAATGAATAGCTGAGCAAAATCGTTTCAAAATAACCCGTCCCGTTTGAAATTGGGGAAGTCATTAAAATGCTTAAGCTAAGAGAACAATTAGAAATCTAGCACAATGGAAAAGATAACGTTCATTCTCGAAGCTGTAATTGTTAGTTTAGCAAATTAAAAACCTGCTCTAATCAAGATGATGGTTTTATACCCTCTTAATATAACTTTTCTTTCGTAAAAATAATCTTTTTCAAAGTTTATTCCATCATTGGAAACCCAAGATATCAACATTATTGGTATTAGAACGCAGTTATTGTTTATGTTGTTTTTAAAATATGTGTTACGGGTCGTTAAAAAGCAATAAAATATTTTATATATGTTTGACATTATCAGCTTGCGATGTGTAAATACCACGGTATTTGTTTTTTTTTGTGCTCTTACTATTAGGTACTTTATTGAAGTAGAATTAAGACACATTTAGATTTTGGAAATGCAATGTTTTTACACCTGTGGGCTTACCCAACATGCTTTTCGATCGGCGATGTCGCTGATGGATTCGACAAAAATGTGTGAAACTGACATTGACATTCGATAAAATCATGTCATTGTCTCGTGTGGGGTTTTGAACGTCAATGTCAGTTTCATACAAATTTGTTGATTCCATCAGCGAAATCGCCGATCGAAAAGCATAATGGAAAAGCCCACTGCCTCCATCGCGACAACTTAAGAAGAATATTAGCTTTTTATTGTGTTATTAAATATAAGGAAAACATAGTTTAAAGTAAATTATTTAGCCTAAAAGGTACCTTTTCTTGTACAATATTATTACTAGCTAAATGAGAGTCGGGCAGCTATTTGTAACGTAACGTTTAGTTCCGAACATGCCTTTGAGTTTGGCGATACGCCAGTAGCCCATGCGAGCGTAGGATATACCAAATATCAACCGTGCGACCTACATACAAAATTGCAAGTAAAACACGATTTGGTGGTTTATCAAACTCATAGTTTCCCATTAAAATTGACCTTTTAAAACATACTTCTCTTCGTTTTGCGAACAGATGTTTTTCTTGCCAATATATCTTTGGAAGGACACAATATCTTTAGTGTTATTTTCATCCAAAATACGCGCTAGTTGTGGAGTTGCGGAACATGGAGCCCATCATGGGTCGAACTCATACTCAGAACAATGTTGATTGACTAACGGCCGAATGTACAAACGTTACTCAAAAAGCGTAGCTTAAAATCTAGGTGGTGTCAAAATTAAACGACATCGCCGTAGAATTCGGAGTTTAAGCGTTGACTTGACATATAAGACGCTTTTAAATATTTGAGTGGCGTTAAAAAATTCAGCCGTAAAACAAGCACTTTTGACATATGTTATGGAAACATCCGAAATGTATTTGCTTACAACTGATAGCTTCAAGAATTGTGAGTTCGTGAGTGCAAGAATAACGAGGTTCATTCAACGGAATTGTCTAAAACTCTCCATGCTTTGTTACGAAAGTTGCATGTTTATCATTGTGAACCTTGCAAGTTTAAATATAAGCGAAAATTATACCGCTTTGCACTATAATGTATTCGCGAGCTCAAAGAATTATTACACCTGTCTTATTCCTTGTCATAAAGCGGAGTGTTTTAAAACAAACCCTCAACTTCGGGGACGAGTCTAATTTGTCACATGCAAGTCGGTAGCACTCTTGAGCCAGCCCGGCCTTGGCCTCTTCTATTTCTAGTATCCACTGCGTCGACCTTGCGCTATGTTTTAAGTACAACAACGCAAAATTATGCATAAATTTTCATTGAAATCTTTATTAAAATACTGAGACACCGCTACACTTTTGTACACTCCCTTTGCAATTTGTATGGAAAGTAGTTTTAGTTGAATAGAGGCTTAAGTATAAAAGTTTATTCATCTTTCTAAGATAGGATTACTGAGTTTTTTTACGTCTAAAGTTGTGATGGAAAAGTTAGGAACGATGTCAACGAGGACTACAAGGTTCCCCTTGTTTTCTTCTGAAAAGAAGAAGAAAACCTAATAAAATTAAAAATTTAGAAAACTAAAGCATTGTGAGCGTTGTTTTCT
The DNA here is from genome assembly GCA_013186455.1 of Papilio dardanus tibullus. NCBI lineage: Eukaryota > Metazoa > Arthropoda > Insecta > Lepidoptera > Papilionidae > Papilio > Papilio dardanus. The sequence continues at coordinate 368,340 of QDHC01000737.1, read as the reverse complement.
TTTCTTTTTTGTATCTTGTACATTAAATTTACAATAATTGAGAGTAACAATTAAAATTTTTATTAATATTTTTATGCTAGATAGCAGTTATTTTCATACCGATAATTGAAGTTGTTTACATTAACGAAGTTCTAGTTTTAACATTATTTTTATCTTGTCTTGCAATGCTGGAGATTCATTCATTTGTTCGTGTGATTTAACGTTCCATGGGAGTCGAGTTAATGCGACTCCGAGCTTGTTAATCTAGCCCACTCTCAATTTGTCTGCAACGGAATTTTCCACTCTTAGATATTGCTCTATTTTAAAATCTTATTACTATAGTATTTTTATAATAAAATAATTTTTTAGATAAGCATAAAAAGAGAAAGCTATGTTCATCTAAAGACGGCAACAAATTCAATTATTCAACAATACACTGCACAGTTAAAACTGGCATCCACATGTCAATTTGAACAGCACAGACGAACTGTACAGTTCTTAGCTTGGCCTACACACTTTCCAGTTAAATCTGACCGTCTGTAGCCGGCTTAATACTAAAACTTAACCTTTAATGATGAAGGTATTGTATTTCTCAAATCTTTCTCTGTACAAAATTCAAATTGTAACCGCTTCATCTGCAGAGAAATAAATCAGTATGTCAATTCAATTGAGCCCTAATCCAAACCCTCATTATTTATCCTCTAGAATACATACAAATTGATGCTCCCGAGATCTGTTGTATAATTAATTACTAGACATAAATATTACGTTTTAAATAGAAAAGGATATTAAGTATAAAATATAAAATATTCTTTCTACTTTATCTTTACTTATTAGATAGATATTTTATAGTTCTGTAGTGTATGATTTTAAGTCGAATTTAATAAACCGAAGTGTGAATTTGTTTTTGAAAACACTTAACTTTAAATTCAACCGCAACTCCGGCAGCACGGAACTAAAAAACTTACTAAGCCTATGGATTATTCCAGTTTAAGCCGTTTCGGAGATCAAACAAACAAATATCCTTCTATCCATCGTAATTTTCACATTTTTAATATTTATAATATTTACCCGACGCTCTTAGGTGAAGAAAAACATCGTGATGCCTACACATATCGGCGAAAAAATTCAAAGATATGTGTATTCACGCAAAACACGCGCTAGTCGTGGAATTGCGGAAAATGGAGCTCATCATGGGTCGAAACCTTTAACCTTTTTAATATTTGTTATTATCATTGTTGCTGTTACTTTGTCACACTGTTGCAAGATGCATGATCCTGACGTGTTGTAAACAAAACGACCAGTTAGAACAGATGGAAGTGCGAAGTACGCTTGACATACATATCTTAGAGACATCGGCTGAGTGTTCCGACCTAGGAATGCCGAAAAACAACACGACAAAACACAGGTATTGTTTTACTTTGTAGCTGTCTACATTGTTGTATATTTTAATACTTTTGTCGCTTCTTTTTATTTCAATATTAATTGAGTTCTGGGGAGTTACCTGAAGTACATTCGCTACGAAGCGAGTCTATAGCAAATGTCAGACACAACGTTCGATATCTCACACGTGATAATTACATGATTTTATCGAATAACAATGCCAGTTTCATCCATTTTTGTCGATTCTATCGCCGATATCGCCAATTGAAAAGTGCTATGGTAAGCCCCCATGTAGTGTAATGGCTATGGAATTTAATGACTCAAATATCACTTCGTGGCAGATTCACTCCGGAGGTGAACGAAGCGGGTGTGTGTGGATTGAAACTGTGGTACTGTTATGGTTTCCTTGAGCCGTAAAATACTCCAAGTACTGGGACACCATGTTCCAATCAAGAGATTGAACCTTCGTGGTGTTTTATACTACAACTATAAGTCACTCTTACGGTGAAGGAAAACATCGTGATGCAACCTGCACATATCAGCGAAGAAATTCAAAGATATATGTGAAGTCAACCAACCCGCACTGGGCCAGCGTGGTTGACTATGGCCTAGTTACCCCTTAGGGTAGGCACCGTGCCCCTCGGTGGGGACTTATAGTGAGCTAGTGATGATGATGGTGATGATAAGTCACTCAGTAGTTTAAGTAACCAATAAATGACTCTGAGTGTGACACTTCATTATTTAATAAACTATATTCGATATTATTCAACGTATTGGTGGTAAATATCGGAGTGCTTTCATTTTCAATTAGACCAAATTGAATTTTTAAACCTATCTGCATTCCCCGAAATAGATGGAAACATCCAACTTCCGAATATCAGAATAAGAGCAATAGAAATGTTAAAAATGATAAACTGGAAATAGAAATAGGGAAGTACATTTCGCCGTACATTTCGACGATTTCAAATGTGTGGATAAAATTGAATTTTTAATTCAATAAATCGTTCTTTTACTGAAAGTCTTCTAAACACATTTTCATTTATCCCCTTTACATCCTATAAAAAGTTAAGAAAATTTAAATTATTTTAGTTTATTTAGCATGAATTTAATCAGAAGTTTCCTATCGAGGTTGTTGACGAACATTTTCTTTTGTGAAACCTGTATTATGTCCATCAGTCCACGATATATCCTTAAATATTTATTAACATCACTCGGTAAGTGTGGTTATTTTTGAACGTTTAATTAAAAAATAAACTCACATAACAATGCATGCGGTATGTTAAATACCTCGGTAAAGTTAAATTATACATGAAACCTTTCGGCGGCTTTGTTTTTACTTTACCTTTGTGAAGTTCAACCAAGCGCAAAGATTAGAATTAACTAAAACAATATACGAAGGTACTGGTTTCTTTAATCCCTGATGTTAATTCATCCATTCTGAAGGTACTTTGAAATTTAACATAAAGGTACGCGTTATCTCTTGCCCACTTAACATACGCGAGGAAGGATTTAAATTTCTGTATGAAAAGATTAAGGTGACCGCTTATTTGAATATCAAATTGAAATTATATCATATATTAGGTTGGGGAAAAAGAAATCCATTATTTTTA